>JAOVYX010018648.1:0-49117 GCA_035668315.1 Drosera spatulata
CGTTAGCGGAAGTTCCCTGTAATTGGGATTCATACACCAGAGGTTGCTGAGCTTCATTAGCTCACGGTTATGTTTTTTGATTGCAGGTATGCCCCAAGCAGCACCTGAAGGCTCTTAGAGAGAGCTTGATTATATTTAAATGTGTCCACAGACTTTGGATATTATGGCAGATCAGTTGTCTATATTGTTTAAATGTAATAAATGATCTGCAAAGTTTCCGCTTTAAGTGTTGTAACTAAACAGGTATTTGGGACTGTAAGTTATGACCATTATACTGTTTGTGTTTTCTTTGACTTCTGAACCCCTAAAACCCATTCGGTTGTTAGTCTTGTCACGGACCGGGTCCGTGACGGCATAACGCTCACGTGTCTTC
This sequence comes from Drosera spatulata, assembly GCA_035668315.1. Classification (NCBI taxonomy): domain Eukaryota; kingdom Viridiplantae; phylum Streptophyta; class Magnoliopsida; order Caryophyllales; family Droseraceae; genus Drosera; species Drosera spatulata. The sequence continues at coordinate 374 of JAOVYX010018648.1, forward strand.
CTACGTGGAAAGTCGGGGCGTTACATCTCGCTTGTGGTTGTCTCCCGACGTGTTCCGATCTTGACTTCTAAAAAAAACGATTCCCGTTTTCAATGGCATTAATCGTGTTTTGCTTGTTTTTCTCCTAAAAACACATGAAAATAGACAAAATGCAACACAAATGGCATGAAATGAATCACCTAGTGTAACGTCCCGAAATCCGACATGCCCTGCACGTGACGTTATGCCGTCATAGACCCAGTCCATGACAAGGCCAATCAAACCAAGCGGGTTTGTAGGTATAGAAGTTAAGGAAACTACCTAAACAATACAAATCATAATTCTAAATAATAATATGCAATCCCGATTACATTATAATGTCTTATCGCCTACAAGTGGTTTCCAACAAGTATTTATTACATTTCGGATAATGGGATAGATATCTATATGCCTAAAATCTCACTTTAGCGCTTCAGCATTGCTTGGTGATGGATCTGCAAATAAAGCATATAACCGTGAGCTAAAAGTTCAGCAACCAAAGTCTATGTATTCGATTTGCAGGGTACTCCCCCGACTATAGCGATCGATGAGTACCTGTAAAATATTTTCTAATAGCCGTAGAAAAATATGAACGCCATATCAAACCATACATATATTAAAAGCATAGACGCCATTGTTCTCTTTTCTATTCTTTTCACTTTCTTAACCATCGCAAGTCCGTGTCCCAACATGAATGACAGAACTCAATGAGGACAGAAATAAAGAGAGATTTTTGAGGCTTAGATGCTGACCTGGGCCAATTCCTCAGTCACATATTATCCTCCAAAATCATTTGAAAACTCATTGTCTTTTGTGAAAAAGTTTCTGTTTTTCATAAATATTACGCATGATTTGGGTTCGCGGCCCAAACTCACTACGTCTCTTGCATGTACTTCGGTTTGGTAAACCCTCACTTACACGCCGAACGTCCCCCTACAAAGGACAGCCTTACTCCCAATCGGCCGATACTCTGGCCCACGACTTATTGTCGTTGCGCATATAAAGAGAACCACACTTGTCCTCTTACTAGCTAGATTTAACGTTTAACCCAGTCATGTCTACTTTGAACACTCTTAGAGCCAATAAACTCGATCCCGAAGGACCCACTATACGACCTCATCGATGACAATGGACTTGTTCGGTTAACTTTGGTTTGTTATTATATTTGTTGTAGTGTTTCTTAAATCTCGATTACCCGCTTAATACGCAATATGATATATAATACATATTCAAAAGCTAAATATCATAAAAAGCATGTACTATAATCACACATAACACATTTAGCAAGTATAGTCACAATCATCATTGATGATACAACCCGGGACATTCCAATCTCATCCATAACCACCACAACAGTCCTATCGCATCCTCACATAAACATAAACCTTTCTTGTTATTATTTCCTATATCAAAACCCATTTTTGTACATAAACCTAAAGACCTCGCCAACCCGACGCCCTAATTCCAATGACAACACGTCAAGACCACTCAACACAAACGACTCGTCACAAAAGTCCATATATAGCCGTCACAACCTCGCACCGTTATAGTCAAAACATAAAAGTACAACCCAAATCATTTCAATTACTTCAAAACCAATTCAACCCAACATAAACATGTCCCTGTAGTTTCTTTAACGTCATTTTCATTCCTAAGCTCGTACTTAAACAAAAACGCAACTCGACTATCTCGTTATCCCGACGATCTAACCAAACATAAACACATCGATGCCCCATCGGCATCCCACATCCCTTCCTTGAAACCCAACACGCATTTCCCATCCATCGTAATCATCAATTACGCACAATTCATATCACACAAACACAAAATCATATTCTCGTCAACCCGACGGTATCACATCAACAACCACCCATCACGATCCTGCATTCAAACACGCATTTCACAGACATTCAAGGAAGGTTCAGTGGTGGTTAGCTCCCCGATGAGTTATTCAAAATAAAACACGGGACGAAGCGACGAGAACGTTCAAATGAAGCGTTGGATCACGTCGGGCCGCACCGGGCCAGGGTTGGGCCGGGTTCGGGCCCACTGCCGGGCTGGGTTGTTCTGGTCGGCGTCGCTGTCCGGGGTTTGTCACGACATCGGGTTCGCTGTTCGGTGGCTGCTGGACCGCACCTGGGGCCGTCGTGGGCTTGCTCTCTAACGGGCCGCGCCTGGGCCTGTCCGGGCTTGCTGCTGGGCCTGAGCTTGCTGCGGCCGATACCCAGGCTGTGCAGAGCTGCTGGCGGCTGGGGTTGCTTCGGCTCTGCTCACCGGAGAGATCAGGCGGAGGCGGACAACGGCGTGACTGACGACGGCGCGCGACGTCTTGACTGTTGCTGGGCTCGGGGGTGGCTGGATTTACTCTCCCCGGCTGCTGGATTGGCATCGCGCGGCGGCATCGGGGTTTTGCTGGAGCGACGGTAACAGTGGCTGGCAGCTGCGGCCGCGTTGGGGTGGGCTGGGGCACGGCGTCTTGGGCGGCGGCGGCGTCTTGGGCAGTGGGGTGGAGGTTGGTGGTGATGGGTGAGTGGTGGTTGGTTTGGTGGGCTCGGTGAAGTGTGCCGAGGGAGGAAAACAAATAAGGAAAGAAAGGTTATATTTTCGTCGGTCTATATTTATCTTAATTTTATAATATTTATCTCTCGATAATTATTCATTGTCGATTTAATTATCTTAAATATTTCATAATCATGTTTCGTTCAATTATCTCAGATTTTTAAGCATAAATTTGTATCTCAAATGCACAATAATTTTAACGATATAACGTTTGTCGTTCATAAATTTTTATTTACGCGATCATTACATGCGTTTCGTACGTATATTTTATATCCAATATATATTTTTAAAATCGAAAATTTTTTGGGTTATTACACCTAATATCGAAGATAGATACAAAAATATATGCTTACGAGCCTAAAATCCAATCCGAGCAGAAGTTTATCAACCTCAACATTACGTAACATCTAAACATGCTTAACGTTGTTGTTAGTGTTTCAAAGTGATGGATTAACATAGATTATTATTAATAAATCATTTAAATATTTTTTGAAATATTATTACTATGCCAATTATCCTGATCAAAAAATATCCATCCCTGATCACATCCTCAGGAAAGAAGTTACTGGTCATAGATCATCCTTTTTAACAAATTTGGATTTTCCAGCAACTCCACCTGATTTCCGAAACTTCTCCTTCTCCCTAAATGGACCGCCCCACCCACGGCGCCGCCTCGCCGACCCCAACTCTCCCGATCCGCCACCCTTCCACCACCACCACCACCACGACTCCATCGCCGTCCCCTCGATACCCGACGATCGACGGCCCCTTGGGACTGATATCGGAAGAAGAGTCGTTGCTGTACGCGAGGAGGTATTATAAGTTCGGGTTTCTCTTGTTGCCGGGACTGTGGGCCCTCAATTGCTTCTACTTCTGGCCCGTGCTTCGATGCCGCTCCGGTTCCTTCCCTTCGATTCGGCCGTGTAATTGACCTGATCTCTCATTTGATGAGAAACATTTTGTATTGATTTTGTGGTGCTTCTTGTTGGATTGGTTGTGGTTGCGGTGAGTGAGGGATGGTTTTGTGTCAGATTTGGTGAACAGATCAATTTCGTCGAGATTGGAGATTAATCGCGATGTTTTTCGAGGGTTTGTTTGGTTTAAATTTGAGTTAAGGTTTAGAACGGGGTTACCTAATTCGTTCACCCATGCAAATTGCGTATTGGATTGTGCGATTCGAAATGTGGTGCACTTGTGTACCAATTCACTAAATCAGGCGGAAGAAAAAATGGGAATGAATGACCTTCACAACTATATATGAACAATATTAAAAACAAATCTTCAAAATTTGGTGTGTTTCATGATTCCCATCCCTTCGATTTTTGTTTAACTTTAGGTTTTTGTGTTTTAACTTATGTTAATTTAAGTACTATATATGTGCAATACATAGTGAATCTACCAAAACATATCCATAACATACTGAAAAATGTACCAAAGCGAACCGCGTACTAAAAAAGCAAACCTAATAAGTATACCACACGTACCACAAACTTTCATATGTGCGTAGCCCGTACCCATACCGCGTACATAAGCGTACCACGAATTAGGTAACCTTGGCTTAAAGTTAGCTTCGATATTGTTGAGGAGTGCTTGATTCCTTCCATAACTCAGTCTTGAGTGATTGACTGATAGTATATGGTGCATTGCCAAGGGAATTCATTGCTTGTTTGCATTGTGAAGATTTGTAGGCATTGTGATAGTCGAAGTAATTAGAGTCAAAATTCTGTTACAGAGATTTTATGGAAATAGGATGACGTGGGATTATTTTTTGAATGGAGTTATGGAGAGAAAAGGATCATCGTGTCGGATAGATGATACTTGTAGAATGGAAGCGAAGAGGATTTTAAATTAGGATCATATTATTAAAGATTATTTGACTGACTGCCTTGACGATGATGATTAAGGAAAATTGAAATTGCAGATTAAAATGGTTTGCGATAACATCACGGAGAGCTTTCTAAAAAGCCATGGAAAGGGTCATTTAGGATCATAGTCTAGTTCTTGAGACACAGACTGAATTTAGGGTGATGGTGTTTTCAGAAATTTATCAAGGTTTGAGCAATATTTTCTAGAATTCCATTGTTCAGTTCGGAAGCTTTCCAATGACCAAAGATTCAAAGGGTAGTATATTTTGATAACTACGTGATGACCAGTGCATTTTTCTTCCACCAATTTCCGGCGGCTTTGTTTACCAGTTAATCTTTTCTTTTCTTCTCTCTTCCCCTATGCTTCAGTGAGATTCATGATATTTTTTTCTTCTGGATATCCTTTTGATAGCTACATGCTTTATTTAGATCAAGGAAATGAATTTATTCGAGCGGCCTTGTTCCAGAATTTCCGGACTCTATATGTAACGGGAATATCTAGGTGGTTGTTGTTGGTGAACTTGTTCATTATCTCTGGCTATCTGGAACATTTGACTTCCGTGTCCTTTAGCAATTGTGCATTCTATTATCAAAGCCTAACTGAGTCACGAAAGCCCTCATCTACCATCTGTTTCACTGACTTGTTTGATTTTCCAGATGTTGTTAGATCAGCAGTCGGGTTCAGCGTGTTCACGGTTCTGCTATCGACTTGGGCGCTCACGTTTGCAATCGGAGGCGAGAAGCTATTCGGCCCGATGTGGGATAAGCTCGTTATGTACAATGTTGCCGAGGAACTGGGGCTGACGGGTTGGATGTAGCTGTAGATGCGATGTTCCTTTTGTTGCAAAACAACAATTCACTGGATCCCTAATGCTCTGTAAAGCAATCCACGAGTATTGAATAGCATAATTGTAATACATTGTTTCCAATGACGTCGTAAACAAGAGATCCTGTTGTAATCTCCGATCCAGGCAGTTGTTTGTAACTTTGTGCAGCGAAGGTATTTCTCGTACGGAATGCTGTTTTCTTAGATTTACTATAGTTCCCTCTCGTCTAGAAAATTATGTGCCAGATGGACAGGACGTTGTTATTTGTGTTTGAGTTCTGTAGATCATTTCAATCGGTTCGGCGCAAGCATTTTTGCTGATGGAGACGTGTTATTCGTCACCACCATCAGTGTTCACAAGCGATGTTTGTTTCTAAGATTCATGATCGATCCGAATTGTCTCCATACCTAAGATATGCCAGTCATTTGTTTTCCTGTTCTTGGTATCTTATCGATTGGTTTTTCCTTGTTTTCAACAAGAGTGATGATAAATAGCATACGTTGGATAAGAAGGATTATATAGTCAACATTATTTAACCATTCATTTGTGATATCCTGGATGTTTTTTTTTTTATGTATATCCGGGATTCTTTTTATCGAATTGTGATGAATTTGAATTTAATCCAATTATTTATTTTTCAAATGAAAGACTGACATAAATGATTAAGATTATACAGTTAATATATGTCATTTATCATTTCGTTCAGACAAATAGCAATCGACTGCTGTAAATGGGACTTGCGTGGCTTTGAATGGAGACAAAGCCCTCTGTTTACATACATTGCTCCAGCAAAGCTTGGCCTTAGAAGCCATCGGCCCAGCCCAGCTCTTCGGTCTCCTCATTATTGGGCCTTAAAGGTTATATACTCGCCCGGCCGACCCACCATTCGCATCCCTGCCCTGGAAAGAATTCAGAAACTCAAATTGTGAGAAATGGAGGCAAAAGAGAGAAACAATCGCACAGCACTCGACGAAACCCTTACTCGTTCCTCCCACGGCTCGAATCACGGTGAGCTTCCTCCTTTGATTTCTGAATTCTTCGATATCTTATGACTTTTGAACTCGTGATCATTTTGATATTGAGATTGAATTCGTCGATTTTGGTGTAATTTGTGGTGTAATCACGAACATTTTCATTTGTTCATTCCTGAGATTTGACGATAATAATGTGTTTCTTTGTGTGAGCTCATTCAATTGGTTGACGCTGTTTGTTTTTATTTGTTTTCTTTTTTTACCCATACTTCCTAATTCCAATGAAAAATACAACACTTTATCTTATTTGGATGTCCGGTGAAAAATGCAACATTTCTGGATTTTTTTTTACAAAACTATCAAAACACCTATATTTTTTTACTTTATATCACATCAACTCATCTCATTAATTTTCTCCTTTCATTTATTTTTCTCACTCCTCTCTCACATAACTCAAAAGAAATAAATTTTTACTTATAAATTCATCACATATATAAATGCTTATGTTATGCGAAATAAGATGAGGATGGGGCCGATTCGAGGATCGGTGTTGACATTGGTGATTGTATTTTTATTTATTTATATATTTTAATAATGATAAAGAAGTGGTGATTGTATTTTAAATGATCATACAATCAAATTTTGTGAAACTTGAAAACGCTGGGTTCACGTCTAACGTCTCACTAGACATCTATATTGTCGGGTCCAAACAAGTTTAGTTAAGTTGATGAATGATTAGCGATGAAATTATGAAAATGCCATATTATTGTTGTTGTGATACCAAACTTTTCTGAATGGCACCTTACAGATGTAACGAGATATAGAATAAGTTCTTTTTAAAAAAAATAAAAAAATACTTCCTCTGTCCCATAATATTTATAACCGTTTGATCCGATATAGGAATTTATGTGTATGATGAATTTTTGTGTAATTTGGTGATGAAAGAATATTTTTTAGGGATAGTGAGATTATTGTGAGAGAAGATAGTGGGTGTATTGTAATAAAATATGATTGATAGGATTTTTTTAGATTAAACATTGGATAAAAAATGAAATGTTTTAAGTAAATTGGGACAGTTCAAAAAGAAAAGTGTTATATGTATTATGGAACGGAGGGAGTAGAATAAGTTCTTTAGAAAAAGCTGCAATATTTAACAAAAGAACTTACATCGAATATGTAGAATCTCACAAGTTAAAGACCTGTGCGTTGCACAAAGATTAATTCCTAATTATTCAATATATTTATGTTAAATTGGTGCACAACGATTAGTTGCACTGGGTTTCGCTTTAATTCAGTTGATCTCAACAAATTAAATTGAGTAAAGCTTTGGTCATTCAACTCGATGTGAGCCACCTTATTCGGAATCTTAGTTGTTTGCGGCCTTGAGGAGTCCGTTTTAACTTCCTTGACAGTATCTGCTAATTCCAATCCTTGGTGCCCAAGTGGTTTTGGTGCATAGAAATAACCAGCCTTCAAAAATCAATCCATGAAAATAAAAACAAATCTTGATCACTTACCACACAAAATAAAACCCATGTTTTCTGAGTCAGATATGTAAATGACGTTTGAAAAATATTTGACTCCGGAAAATATGCAAAGTACGATTTTAAGATTTGGACCCACAGTATGCCAATCAAGAATAGGTTCTGAATACTCGTAGTATTTATGGGACTGATATCGTTATCAAAACCAACACACTAGAAACATTTGAAAACCCTTTTTAACTTTGATACTCAAGTAATGTTGGATACACATATGTGTCACATTAGGATTCATTCCAGCTCCAAACGTTTTCTCATGCTTGAGATGCTGTTAACACCAGACAAAACATATCAAAACAACTAATGAGAAATAAAGTTTGGTATCATCAAAACTAAGGAAAAAAATATTCACATGAAAATCCAACAACAGAGTTCATAGAATTGCAGCTTGTTTTGAATGGTTTGGCGAGATATAAGAATTACTATGTTAAATTCATTTACCATGAGTTTGTGAATATTGATACAAGTGTAGCGTTGTATAGCCAACATGAACATGAGCAGGCCCATTGGTGTATGCATTCCTTCGCGTTGGGGCTATGAGCACATGTCATCGTACTTCTTCGATGAGATATATCTAACTTTACGTCCCATTAAGCAGTTCATGATCAGCTGACCTCGGTGGGATCTTCTTTCCAAGTTACTGGCGGTGATGGCTAAAGCAAGAGTGGCATTGGAACTTCCTGAGTCCTGACGGTACGATTGTTCTTGTTCCTATATGCTTAAAATGTGACCAAGAATATGATGTTCAGTTCTGGGATTGGGTTTGAATTCGTGAAACTGCTTATGTTTTGGCTCACTTCTTACCATAAAATGAATGTGCTGGCCGGTGACGGCATTGATGCTGCACGTGTTAATTTCCATCTAACTTACCAAGTACACTTTTTCATTTACAAATTTCGCTTCCTAGACATCAGTGAAAAGATTTTAACTTCTATCTAATACAGGCTCACTCGGAGCATGCTGTTGAGGCTATATTTTGAGTTTCTTCTCGACCCTGTCTGTAAAGGCCTATCCAAACGTTTAAAGCTGAAGTATCTTCCTCATTCCTTGAAAGAGGTATCAGCTGATAGAACTAATAGCTCCACGGTTCCCGTCACGGCCTAAGCACTTTGCTGGAGCTTAAGTATATTTAATTTTGTCAAAATGTAGTGCAGGTTTCTGTTTAGCACATAAATTAAAGCAACAATTATTTTATTAGTGGATGGGTGGCCATAAAAATAATCGATGCTATTGATTAGGGAGTTCACTGATTATGAAAGCCCATGCTTCAACTAGTTTGTTCTGTCATTCCACATCAAACTAAAGCTTAAGCAAGTCACACTAATGGTTTGATGTTTCATCTCAAGTGCACCAAATAAGTCGTCAATATCAGAGTTCAGTGTGAGATGCTTTCGGTAATGGGTCCAATGTACCATCACTTTGATAGATAATTATCACATGATTCGGTTTTGGCTTATTCCTTATCATGTCAAACTAGTCTCCTGCCTTTCGCGTGACGTTTTGTCGTCTTGTTTGTCGTTTATATGAGTTGTAGGATCCCCCACTTCAGCACATGTCTGAAGCTTCTTTTCCTCACATCTTCTTTATATGGTATCTAGAGAGAACACTCCACCTCCTATCCATTATAGGTGAACCTGATGAGAAAACGACAACGGGGATTTCAGGAAATCTCCATGGCGTTCACTTGTACTTTGTGCACCTGTTCCTTGTAGAACCCGGCTACAGTTCTGTGAAGTGTGAACTAACGCAGGATTGGTGGTCGAGTGCAGATTTTTATTGAATGCCGATAGCTTAAGGCAATCATATGATGGAACAGGGCCTGGTGATTTTTAGTAGTATTTGTGCTGTTTTTACCGGGGCAAAAGTGGAAGTATTTCTCCTACTTGGAACCATGTCCAGCTGTTTGAAAGCGGATATCATTGGATTGGTAGAGTAGAGGTAGAAGAAAATATGGTTGATTAGTGTGTTGAATTAAGGATTGGGTTGACGGTGATCTCGTCGCGAACTATAAGGGCAAAAAGAGGAATTATTACAGCGTATTTCCACAAGCTTTTTAACTTAGATAAACAGACTTGTTGACGAGTGCTAGGAGTATGAGGTAGTTATGATCTTATCTTGCATATGATGTATTAAGAACTGGCTGTCATGGAAGTCCTGAGATAACCTCCAAGGATTCTGCGAAAACTTCAGTTCACTGATTTTCCAAGTAATATTTCAATAACTTATTTACTTGCGGCTTATTGATATCGTAGTATCCTCCTTAGCAAATTTTAATATTTTTCTTTACCTTAGAGTAATATGCATAACGTTTTGACAGTAGCATCCTTTGTTGATATTTCTTTACCAGCCCCTCTATCCGTCTATTGTTTTTATAACTTACCAAACTCCTGTCAGCATTATCTTCATACAAGGCTTTTTTTGGGGGGAAAAAAAGAATTTTATTTTTGAAATCCTGTGGTCTGGAGTTAAGAGCAAAGCTAAAAGCTCCCTTCAACAGCAGGTTATGAGAAAAAAAAATTCATATGCAGCCTTACCCTGCAAAGTTGCGAGACTGTTTGAGAGGGTAAAAGAAAACAGTTACTGGATTTAGTTAGTGAAGGGGAGAAATCCAAAATCTGAGGTTCAGATAACGATAGGACTAATCAAGAAAACGACGATCAGTAATACTTATGGAGACAACGAATCAGTTCGTGAAGAAGATAGGGTAAAGCCTGCTATATTTGGAAATTGAACCACTGAATACTCCCAGTCGAAATCTTCCCTTGTGTGAAAGGGATCATCTTCAAATGGCTTCACTGATAAGCAATGTTAGAGCGAGAACGTGTTTGTCGTTTGTCGTCTTCGTCGGGGGAAGAAGAACCAAGCAAGTTAAATTTAGGAAGGCTGCTACTGCAAGCCATGGATCAAAAGTCTTACCATTTTTGATCTTGGCAAAATTGCACTGGATAAGTATAAGTTCATGGAATGCTACAACTGTAAAGAACATAACGTACGATTTGAAAAGTGGGTTCGTCTTGGCTTTGCTTTTGTGGCCAATTGCCAATCTTTTTCCTGTCCTTTTTTCCCCATTGTCAAATGTCTTCTCCATCTATCTTTCTTTGCTTTTCTCCCTTCAGCTGTGAAATCAGAAGCACATCAATGAAAGCTTTAGGCTACTCAACCCAAAAGTGGACATATCTTGATATTTTGTTGGATGAAGTGCGAAGGAGATCCAACGGTATAGATTATGAGTTATCATTACATTTCTTCGTATTTTTCGTTTTGCTTTATTTGGTCTAGGATGATCACCATCTACTTTTAGTCATTTACTTGTTCGGTTTTCAAGTACACCATCATCTATATAATTTTGATCATGAAATTTTGTTTGTTACACAAGAGCTTTATGTGGCTATCCGCATTCGTTCTTTATGAAGTTACAATTTGCTTTACTTGATTTTTATCTGGTTTGGGTTGACGTCTGTCGTTGCTAGTGATCAATTAGAAGCGACATGTTTAACGTCCATTCTGCTTGTTCCTTCCTTTTGTATCGAGCTCTCAATTTTCGAACATGCTGCATCTCATGCTTTTTACTAACTTGCACAAAATTCTTTGCTATTGAAGGACAAACTTGATTGTCTACTAAACATTTCTGTCAAGGATGTGTTGGTCAAAAATTCAATTTTTGATGGAAAAAAACCTATTGATCTGTAATGTGGATTAAAAAAATAGGTTATCCCGATTTTGTTGGATTAGTTCCACAATGCCCTGTACTTTGAGAGCCAGTTAATCTGGCTTATCATGAACCCTTGAATGAGTTCTAATCTCAGGTTTAAGTTGCTGAAATATGCAAGTATCAACCTTTAATGGACTATCATAAATCCCCATGTGGGCTACTCTGCATTGTTCCATTTAGTCAAAAGCACCCAAGCTGTACTATAAAGCCATCAATTCGCAATTAGCTAGACCGTGACAATTTTGCATGAAAGAACAACTTCTGATTTTTTCGTTGATTTGGAATTTCGCACGTCATTTTCGGGTTTCAGTTATGTAATGAAAGTGGTTCATGCAGTTGTTTTGCATTAAGATTTTGATGTTGATTGTATCAAGCTGGTTTCACTGTTTGCTTTCTGATTAAGATCCATTGCTTTCTCAGGGAGTTCATCTTGAAGACATATTGTTGAGGTCCACAAGTGCACTCACTGATTGGGAGATGACCTTCTGCTAAATCACGACGATCGGGCTCTGGATTTGCTCCTCGATGACTAACGCTTGTACTTTCGGCCCTTCGTTGATACTACTAAAGTTGATACTACTCCCCCAACGAAGTCGAGTGTGCAGGAGTATTAGAACCTGCAACAGATTATGCTGTGATACCATGTCGATATTATATAAAAATGCTTCTGAAGAACTTTTGTTTGTGATGTATATTGTTTGACTGGCGGCGACATGATTAAATTGCCGGGGCGACTGGCGATGACTTGTTGATCTAGGAGTCGTGAACTGTCCCTGTTACATATTTGGCTTTAGGTTTGTTTTCATTAACTTGTAGGACCGATGGCGTCTGTTCTATTATGATGAATGGCGATGCGCATGGTTGTGCTAGTTGTTGAATTGTGACCTTTTGCATTGGCGTTTTAGTAGAGGATAAGGAGGCAATAAAAGAACCAGACACCTTGGCAGGAGTTTCAAACTCTTTATTATTGAGAGTTGAGGCTTGTTTGGGGTACTTTTCAATGCCGTCAACATCACTTTGCTTTTGGATTGGATGAGATATTCAAGGAACATAGACAAATGGCTTCCCTAGTACTAGGGTCGTTTTCTTGCGTATGGACATAGTTGTTAAACTCGGGCGACTCGTTCTGAGTCGAGTCGAGTCGAGTTTAAAATAGTGGCGACCCGTGGGATGGAAAATAAGATTAGCAGATAAGCTATAGTATTCTTTATGTTACTTGAGTCTTGTTTCTTGAGAAGTTTTGTTGTTTTGTTTAATAATGAAAAAAGAAACAAATTGAAATATACAAGTCCCACCCTACAAGTTAAGCGATTCATAACAAAAAAAAATAAAAATAAAAAATCCTATAATATAGGGTGAGATTAAGAATTCGAAATTTGTTGGATGACATGATCCTTTTGGGAGCCGTTACTGATCTTTGTTCGGAAAAACCTTTTAAAAACTTGAAGTCTAAACTATCTTTAAGATTACATAATGACCTTTGTAACCAAATAACTTTTACTCGTCCAATCAAGCGTTGAAGTTTATCTTGACGTGTGTGAGAAGGGATAATATTTGGATATTTAATATTGTATGCTTTTTTATGTCTTTTTCTAAGTACTAATTAATTTGGCTTTGAATAGCATGACTACTTGTTCTCCAGTCTGCATACAATCAGGAATCTAGTCAGGAATAGTCAAGTATTGTTGACGACTGCGAGTACAGAATTGAAGAACTATAGATCCCTTCTTCAATCTATTTTCTCTTTTTTTCTTGGCCCATTTGCTATTGTGTATACTAAAGACAAAATGAGCTGCTACTTGTTGTTACATAATTGACATCAATGAAACAATGAAAATGTGGCTGGAAAGTGGTGAGATTATCGGTTGAAGTGATGGTCTTGAAGGTGTTACTGATTAGGAATATTCTTGACATGAAAAGTATAACAGGAGACATTGAAATTTTGACCTCATAGATTCTGATTATGTCACTATCTTTCTATTTTTTTAACTCTTTGCTTGTACACTCGTTAAGAAGAACTGGAACCGATACCTTACTATCGCAACGTGATCGATTCTTGAATTTCTATTATCGTCTTTACCTCGTAAAGCGAGATATTGCTTATGTTTTGGGTTGAACTCAATGACCAATGTTTCAAAAGGCGCAAAGCACATTGAGGCACAAGATGACCCGGAGTTTAAGCGCGATAACCACAGAATATCACTACTCTTAGGTCCATTGTGGTGTTGGTGGTTGTTTATTTCTTCCTTGAAGTCTTTGTTTTTATTTCAACTATTTGCGTCTACTGTCGTTGTTCTTGCTGAAGATAATTAGGTGTAAAACTCACAAAAAGGGTAGTTGGTTTTCTTAAAATGGTTCTAAGAAGGATTTGATAAACCTCTTGCATGCCTAGACGTGCTTGGAAGCCTCTCGTTGAGGTGCACGCCTAAGGGCCGCCTCTTTATATGTTCCTTCCCTCATTGTCGTGAGGCGCCAAAGGTCAGGCTGAGGACCTAGGCATGCTTAAGTGTGCTCGGGATAACATGTGTAAGTCTGACCGATAACCAAGCTCGTACCATCGACCAAACTTGTACCAAGCTAATCCATCCTACCAAGATCATCCGTCTGGCCGAATTCGTCTTTCTTGATATAAGATAGGAGTATTTAAGTTTAGAGTTCTTCATGTAGTTAGTGGAAATATTCTACACTTCACTGAAGTGGCTGTTGAGATTGTTCTTGAGGGAGAAGAAAGGTGGTTGATCTACAAAAGAGTATTGTGAGCTTGCCAGTTACTGAGGATTAATTCCATCCAATGCATTACAGGAATGCCCATACTAATCTAACTAATAATATAATTTGCAAGCACATAAAACATGGACGGCAAGCATATTAATTATCCGGTATATTTACAAGGGTAACTACTCTTACTACCTTAGTAGCTACCTTACACAAACTAATCAGAGACTATAGAGACCCCAGTCGAAACTCGAAATGTAAGGGTTCTCTATTCCATAAAGCAATCCTTCATATCCTAGACCAAACTCTCCAAATTGAGGATCCATGGCCTCCATCGTCAGGGATGAGCTCGGGCTGTTGATGGAAATGTACTCAACTGATCGATCCAGTAGCCTTTGGATCTCGTTCTGCGCGGCATTGAGCTGCTCTTTTAGCTGTATCACCTATGTATGTAAAAACATAATTTTTGTCAAATTAAGGTGAAAAAAGCAGTTTGGTGTGGTGGTGACACGGTAGACTACCTTAGTCCTCATATATCTTGAGGAAAACCTAATCGTATCGAATAATTAGCAACATAGAGAATCTATCTTATTGAACGGTCAACAAATGAGCTTCAGTGAAAAGAAAACACATACAGTGTATGAATTCAATCTTGTAGACCGTTATCGACTGAGACATTGTTGAAGTGATATGTTTTGCTACAAATCTTTGGCTAGAGAAGTTATTTTTGGAAAAATGGCCACGTGCCTAAATAGGTACTTCTTGCAAGTCTAGGAAAACCGTATTTTTAGGAGACAAAAGGGGAAAATGAAACTATGGATAACCTTCAAACTAAGTAAAGCAACCTTTTATAGGCGCTATAGTATCTTTGCCTTTATGGAGATAAATGCCAACCTTTTTCAAGCAAACTCTAATTTTTCCTCCCACAGTCAAAACTGAGGATAACCATCATGCTTAATTTCTTGAAGAAATTAATCATGTAACAGTATGTGAAGTTTTCTCTTGTAGACTTATCGGCATTCCTGTATCGGCATTCACGGACACTGGCATTCGGCACTAGTTCTAGTTACAGATTTACAAGTATAGAAGAGAAATGCATAGTGATGGCCAAAACATTTTTCTCGTCATATGCTGTTTTGTTCTTTGTATTCCATTGACAGATGGAAAAAGCTTAGCAGGCTACTTGTTTCAGGTTTTGATGGCTTTGAAAACCTGCTACTGAATCTCAAAAGAAATGCTGTAGTGGGAAATTACAGTAACGCAACTAATGTTATCTTTTTGATTTTGTCGTCTAATTCAAATATTTTGTGTAAATCTATCTAGGTTGGGGATTTTTATCTCATCCTTAATTGGTCCCAAATCCGGATAAAATGGTGAGGGTTGTGTATTAAATAGTCGACAGCCAACACGTAAAAAATCCCGTTGAATCTCTCAACATGAATATGACTGAATAGCCGATCCCAATTGATGGGATAAATGTTTGATTTGTTGTTGTTGTTAGTTGTTTATTCAAGTATTTTGTGTAGATCGCCTGCGGGAAAACGTACCTCGGCTTCAAGGCAGGATTTCTCAACCGCAACGCCATCAAGTTGAGCTCTTAGCTTTGAGAATTCCTCCTCCAGTTTCTTACACTTCCAACGAGCCCTCCTATTTTGGAACCAGACGGCGACTTGCCTCGGATCCAACCCGAGTTCAGACGCCAGGCGATCCTTCCTTTCAGTCTCGAGTTTGTGCTCGTGACCGAAGCTCGCTTCGAGGAGACGAGCTTGTTCAGAGCTAAGCTTCCTCTTCTTTCCTGCACCTTCGTTCTTTTTCTTCCTGCGCCTTCGCTTTGGCTTTGTCTCTGCTAATAAGACATGATATCAGGAAATTCCACATTAAAAACATGTACCATTGCAGGAAATCTTAGGCCGGCCTAGAGGCGTGACTGAAGTACAAGACGAGGTTCAAATTCAGTTTTCATTATGTGTACAAGACCTTCGCCAACAGCGTCGTAGTGGTAGTCATTTGTTTCCTCATATCTCACTGGATGGGATCCGTTACATGATTCTCCATTCATTATAGCGAAACGTGCTCGTTGCATAGCGGAGGAATACGGAGTTATGTGGCCATTCACCGTGTAAGACATCGAGGTCGAGTGAAATGATTACTAGCTAATGCTCTATCTAGATTTAAGGAGCTGAATTTGGTACTGTTACAGACCGACTTCAACTAGAGAAGTAACTACTAGTGCTGCATTTTTTATCAGGTGTGCTCCAAGGCAGAGATGAAGGCTCTTGTTTAAAACGAGGTGTGGGATAGGAAAATGTATAGATCCTTAACTCGCAAATCGAGAGACTGTTTCACCAGACAACGCGACACGCTCGATGAAGAGAAAAACTGAAAAAGGTACTATGAATTTACCTCTTTGTGTTTGTGGTGGCGCTTGAGTTGTGTATAGATCAGGATACAGCTGCGAGATCATTTCCATTTGGTTTTCAATCACTTGATCCTGCATTTTATTTTGAAGCAAAATGGTGTTGAATTGTAAATACAATGGTGGAGTGAAGAGAAGAAGAGGGATAGTTGTTGGTATAAGTTTTGCAAAGGACTTGGATAAACACAAGCAGGTTGGGTTCATTTATAGTGTGCCAAGGATGATATTGGACATGAATTTGGTGGTATTTACAGAATGCCATCCATATGAGTTGTACTCCTGGGAGGGAGGTAAACTGGTTTTTCTTGATCCGGTGAAAGATGAGATCTGAATATATGTGATGGCCCGTTTGATAAAATCATGAGCAGTTTTAAAATTGACATGACAATAAGTCGGGAAGTCAGAAACATTTCATAGCTGATTTTTTAATAAATCAGTTTTTTTTTTCTCAAAAAAATCTCTTAGATTCATCAAATATTTCGATTTATAAAAAATCAGAAACTAACTATATTTATCTCAAGAACTTACATTGGATATCCTGGAATTCTCAAACATCTTTGTTTTCTTTTATGTTATCCTTCTTTGCTATACACAGAATGATTCGTTAGAGATTGCTGGAAGCTGTCACCGTCACATGCCTTTTGTTCGAAGTTGTTGAGGATAAACAGGTTTCTCTTGAATGGTAAGTATGGATAAATATATCGAAAATACGTGATTGATTTAAAATCAATTAATATTATGTCATTAAAAAAAGATTCATAAGAGGATTATATTTCATAGAATCATTATTATAAAATTTTTTCATTTATATTATAAAATCAGTCAATAAATCAGTCTCATAAACCCCTAAGTATATAACTAGATATTTAGTTTATTGGGTGGGCGAACCTTTGACGATATAACAAAATAGGTGAAATTCATGATATGTTTTCCCCTTTTGCTTGACGTAAATTATAGTAACTTAATTCTTTATCTTGCCGTTTTGTTCGCGAAGTGCAGAGCTTCATTCTATGTCGTAATTTTTCAGCAATCAACTTCACATTACTCAGTATTGTAATGAATCATAGTAGGAATTGTTGCATTGTCAAGGCAAAGAAAAAAGTTGTCAAGATTAGAACAGAACGCAATATTGTGTCTTCATGTTTTAATGACAGTGATATTTTTGTCTTGATATTAATGTTTGTGATTTGAGATCTTCCTTAACCTTTTTATGATGCCAGATAGGTTTGAAGCGTGAAGGATCATGAGATCTACCAGTAAAATATTTAGCACACAGTTTCCTGTATAATTAAACGTGTTAATCTTGGTTAAGATATGAATTGCTAACTCACAGCATGCGACAAATCATAATATCACTAGTTTAGTGATCTATAGTGCAATTTGGCATTCTTGATTAGTATGATTAATTATTACTTGTTAAGATTGATATGAGAGTATTTGACAAAGGAAAGACAATGCTTATTGGACATTTAATTAAGGGCTTTGGATATGGTTTTAGATCTAAACCGTACCTACTTTGTTTTAGTAAACATTGTTATCCACTTTGGTTGTTACCAAAAGGGTGTGACATTTACAATCCAACCCCCCCCCCCTTTTTTTTTTTAAAAAAATAAAAATAAAAATAAAAATTTTATTTTTTTGGTGACGAGAGTGTCCGGATTAGCTCACGCGCAGCATCGAAAAAGATTGAATCGAACACCACTAGACCAACCCACGTTGATTAAAAAAAATAACAAATTCATTCTCAAAAGAAGAAAAAAGGTCACAAAAATGTTATCATTTCAGAAAACTTTGTAATTTATATTAGATATCTAGATCTTATAATATGTCACATTCTATTTAGTATGGAGGGAGTAGTATTCATGGATCGATATCAAAGTACGACTTTCTCTGTCTCATTCAAATTGCAACGTTCCATTATCAATGTATTATTCAATATGCATCTTGAGAAATTTTAATTATTCGTTTTAACGACGTGAAAAAATTACGTCACTGTTTCATGATGGTAGTATATAATTTAAATTATCACTAGTGTTTCACGGTAATTTTATAAAAAAAAATGATGTTTGATCGTCCTGCGGGCAATTCATAACATGAATATCTTTATTGTTTATATAAACCAGCATTATAATTTGAATGAGACAAAGATAATATGTATATAAATATATATGATTTGTGGTGGTTTGCAGTGAAATGACTTATGGGTTTTAGTAGACTGTTAATCGATAATGTGTCATGTAGTATGTTTTGTTTGGTATGGTTTTCGATTCTGTAGTTCTATTTTGAATTCTCAAACTAACGAATCCAAACTATTTGATATGATTTTTTATTTTTTAAAATAATGAATGAGAATTACAAAATTGAAATCCAGAAAAGGTCAATTTTAATTTGTGATTCTTAATTTATTTGGCAGAATGTTTTAGACATTCTTTTTTTAATAGAGGAAACTCTTATAGAAAAAGTTTTCACCACAAACAATTAAATGTTCAAGTTCTAAAAAAATCAAATTAAAATTTTAAAAATGATTTAAATTAAACATGTGGTGTTCCTAATGAGAAAGACCATATAATAATTTTTTTTCTATTATCTACTCAGAAATAATTTTTTCTTTCTAATAATTTTTTTACTTGACGTGATAATTTTGATTTTAGATTTTTAGTTTGTGATTACGTTACTGATTTTAAATTACACTATTCTGTTCCATCATGCCAAACAACTCTTTGACACTAGTAGTTGCTTTGACACCAAATTATCAAGTGAAAGGAAAAATATTCCAATTAAGGAAGAAGATTGAGAAGTCCAACACGTCAGACCACGTGGGTTGCATTTGACCAACTTGTCTCCCATGGTTGGACCATTGGGGCTTAGGATTAATTCAAGTCTAATTACGCCCTAACAAATCATAATAGTGCTTTGTGAGAATCATACTTCTTATGTTTCTTAGACACATTTGTTGGCTTTGTGTAACGACTCTTCATACGATTGATAGTTGCAATGCAGTTAACTCCAAATTATATATGAATTGTTTGTAAAATAACGAATCTAGAATGTATGTAATGAAATCCACAGAACTATGTACAATGAAATGAACAAAATATGGAATAAATCGAGGCAAAAGTAACAAACCATACTAGAGTTAGAGAGAATGGCACATCCATAGAGTATACATGATTATACAAAAAATTTATTTTATGATTGAATCAATCCTTCTTAATAAAAAATCCGAAAATAAATGAGGAACAAATATATTCAGATACCTATGCACGAAAGAAATTACTTGCGGGAGTCTTCCTTTTGACGCAATATTCTAAGCATAGTTGTGATTGATTAATTAGTGTAATATTTTGACTAAAGAAAACTTTGTAAAGTAATTAGACTTGATACGTTTATGTACCTATGGGATGCGCATGCTATACAAGGATTCCCTCATTTTAATTATGTGCAACTAGTTCTTCTAGCTTGTTGTTCTGTAGTGGTAATAATTTATTGAGTTAACTTCACGTTATATGCCTCTAATTAAGCAAAGCACATGATTACATTGATGTATACATCTCATGATGATCCAAACAAGTACATAAAGTTTGGAGTGCATCACTATTGGTTCAATTGTAAAACCGGGGATTATTTGATATCGTTGTCTAAAATTAATAAAATTCAAAATCAATAATAAAAACAAAAATCAGTAACGAAATGAATTTTTTTAAGAGAATTCTTGATAGGTATCCCTATGTAATTTTAATTATATAAAAGTATCCCATCATTATTTTATTTTCATTAGGTATCCCGTAATCATTTAGGACATCCTTTCCCCAAATATAAATATTCAATCTAAAATTCAATTCCCTAAAATCAATTATATTTAAATCCAACGACGACGACAACGACGAACCCATGATCGACCGACGACGACAACGAGGAACCCACGATCGACCGACGACAATGTTGACGAACTGATGATGACGACAACGAACTAACGACGACGAGGATGAACTGAAGACGAGGACGAATTGCCAACGGCGACAACCGGACAATGAACCGACTACGACAACGAACTAAAGCCGAGGGAAAACTGACAACGAAGACGATTGGACAACGAACAGTCGCCGCCAACGACAACGAATTAAAGACAAGGACGACGAAAAACTAAAGACGAGGACGAGGACGATAACCCCATTTGTGGTTTGATGGAAAAGTGTTAGAATGATGAAAAATTCTTTTGATCGAAAATGATGAATAATCGTTTGAGGAAGAAGAGAAAGTTTGAAGAAGAAGAAAATGATTGAATGTCATTTTGAATAAATTATACTAGTAAACTTTCCAAAAAGCGAGATTCATTTTCAAAATAAAAAGAAAAAGAATAAATCAAATTTTTACAAATCATATAAAAATGATACGCGTTTTAAAAAAAATCTGAAAAAAATAATAAGAGATACTTTAGAGGGAAAAAAAAGAAGGTGGTAAACTTGACTAGGTGGTACTTCTAAGTAATTTTTTCAATTTTTTTTTTAGTGAAAGGGAATCTTTGATGCTACACTAAAATAAAACAAAAAATAGAAACGAAAAATCATTTTTTTTTTTGTATTTTATTTTTTTGCATCTGTTTAGTCCAATTAAAAAAAAATCAATACCAAACTTTTTTTCCTCATCAGTAAGTATTGAATTCAAGGTTGTTGATTACACTGAATGAAAGCTTGATACGAGATGTGAATATATACAAATAAGGTTTCCGAAGATAGAGATTTGGTGTCTTAATATTATGCTGATTACACATGATTCTAGCTAATCCAATATAGGAAAAAGAAGTGTCATGAGTAGAAGAACTAGTAGAAGTGGATTGAAGAAAGGAAATATTGTTTCAACAAAACGGACATGGCGTACAATATAGATGTGACTAGTTTTATTGTCGAGATATCGATAACCGATATGAGATGGACTATAACCGATATTGTCGAGAGCGATAATCCATCTTGTGTGTGTTGTAGGGGCGAAGAAGAGGATAACAGAGACATCCAAAAACTCATGAAAGAAGTAATTAGTACGGTAAAAGAGTAGTTGATAGGGGAAACACCGTCATTAGTAGCCTTGGGCATTCGATTGATGAGAAAAACCACGATTTCAAAAACGAAATGCCAATAACAATGAGGAATATTTGAGTGGGCTAAAAGGGTTAGGCCGGTCTCGACTATATGTCAATGTCGATGTTCAATGTCTCCTTGTCGTTTATGGGTGTATGAAGCCGATATGCGATGAGCAATGCCGTTGGCTTAAAAGAATTTGTGAAGGGGATGAAATTCGCCACCCCAATATGTTTGTACAGATTTTATTTTGCGACTAAAAAATTTAGGACGATTGTATTAAATTTTTAAAATGTGCTAAAAACTTCAGATTTTTTACGAAGGAAATAAATCCATAAATATTTTGTGCAACCATCCATAAAAACAAGATAATAACGATAATAACGATGACCATCACAAGAAGATGTGAAAGATAGACCCCACACATCGTCATGGATTAAATCTAACTAGTGTGTCATCCGCGCAATATGGGAAAAATATCTTAATCTTATATGATTAATTATTCATAAATTGATCGTTTATAGGACTATTTTTTTTATACCGTCTATATTTTGTTGGCTATGTATATATCATCAAAGATTTTTTAATAATTATTTTGATTTTATTGAGAATATTTAATAGATTCTTGAAATATATACAATCCATGACACTTTTCTTTTATTTTTGGCAAAAACTCTTGATTTTTTGTAGTAAAATATTTTAAATCGTATCATTTTCTCGAAATAATTTACACTAATGATAAAAATATTTACACACATACTCTTTTGTCATGACATATATAAATGGTTAATATTATCTACAAACTACAAAAGAAAAAATATAAAAAAAAATTTCTATTTTTTATAATTATTAATATTGATTATTAAATATATTGAAAGTGATATTATTATTTAACCCCTCAGTGATAATTGAATTAATTGATATCTAGATATTAATATAGGATGATGTATCATGACATCCCATGAGATGACATACCATAAGATGATACTCTAAATTAAGAATATATATTGATTATTAATATTGATTATTAAATATATTGAAAGTGAAATTACGATTGAATCCCTCAATAATAATTAAATTGATTGATATATAGATATTAATATAGGATGATATATCATGACATATCATGGCATCCTGTGGAATGACACACCATGACATACCATGGGATTATATATCATGAGATGGATATAAACTAGAAATATTTTGAAATGATTTGAATCCCTCTCAAATTTTATTTTAATAAAGCAAAAAAAGAAATATTAAAAAAAATTCTTTTTCCCATCACTACTAATTTAATTATTAAATATATTGAAAATGAAATTATGTTTGAATCCTTCAATAATAATTAAATTAATTGATATATATATTAATATATGATGATATATATCATGGTCGTCCATTGATAACATATCATGAGATGGTTATCTAGATGGGAACGAACTGCGACTGAGAGTGACAGGAAAGGTGTGACGACATGCTTTTTCTACTTGGCAGGCATGATAGAAGTTAGCTCGAGAGAAAGTAGTAGTTGGAATGCCCAGTTGACTTAACAGCTTATATAGGACTTGAGCATGAGGGTGTCCCAGTCTGTAATCTGTTATGCCAGATTGTAGATGAACTTTCAGTGGAGACAAGGTGAGCGGAGGGTAGAGGTCGCTCAAGTTCATAAAGGCCGTGCTTACAAGGGCCCAAAAAGTAGATCGTTCTTGGTGTTAGCGATCCTTCGCAAGAAAATGAGATGGATAAAACTCGATAAAAATATTGTTATTATTGATGAATTTATTAACAGATAGAAGAGATTTTTAATGTGAGAAACATACAATATGTAGTATGGGACGAGATAATAAAGAGATACTAGTTGATTCTATGCGTGAGATGGATAAACCCTTACCATCGCTGACATAAAGTTGTAATCATCATATTGTGAAAGACTTCAAAGGTCGGTTATAACGGGATATCAAGGAGGCGTAGCTGACGGATGCGATGTCGATAGAAGTGGTGGGTTGGAGATATTATTTGCATTTGGGTGTAAGCCAGTGTTATGTGCTATTGGAACTCGACAAAAATTCTGATAATAGTTTAATGACTGGCTGGTAGGATGGGATTGGTTGCAATAATAACATCGATCTCTGGTATCATTTGTACGATGATATATAATGCAAAAGAATCGGTCGCTGCGTCCACGATCCCCTCGCTTGCTGCGGTTTGATGTAATTGTTCCCCGTCCGCCTTTGGTAGATTGGGGTGATGGTTGAGTAGAATCAATAGATCGTCTTTGAACATTGTTAATAGCAGATTGAGGCGATGATATGTTGTCTGTGAAGGTAAGTTTGTTGAAGACGGTATTCTTCAGAAATTCGTGGCTAACCAACATAGAGTTAAGTTCATTATAATTAACAAGCGTAGTGCGAGTTAAGAAGAGGCGAGACTATGGATTGAAAATCTGATTTAAGTTCTCTATAGATATGCATGTTAAAAATATAGAGATTTGGTGTCCTAATACTGTGGTCATTACACATGATTCTACCTGGTCAAATATAGAAAAAATCAATCTGATATCAAATCACGTAACTTGCCCAAATAGCCAGTAAAACAAAAAATTGAAAAACAAAAACAACAATAAATTATCAGAATATGGATCTCACATGCTCTTGATATACTACTAGCTAGTAAAAATCCTTTCAATATACCTTACTTCATAGATTGTCTCCATCCTATTTATTTTTCAAAATTTTGCACGATATAATATGCATATCGATTACTTTTGTTTCACCATCATAAAAATCTCATCATCCCGCAGCACACATATTATTAAATTAAATAACTTCTTTGAGTATGATGTTTCAGGTCAAAATCGTCTCAACAAATGTGAAATTCAGAATCTAATCTTTTCTGTGCTACTTTTTTCGTCCTACAATTCTTGTAATGTCGGACCAATGGGAGGATTATCCACACAAACTTTTCTCAAGATAAAAAAATATGTTAAATTAAGATTTATTAATTTCAACATATAAAAAATTAATATACAAAAAATATCAAAAATCATATAAATAATCGATATAAAAAATCTATTATATGATCTAATTAAAAACGAAATGTATAACTGTTGCGAATGGTGGCGAGTCGCTGCTCACCAGTCACCACATTCTTCGGCTCGCCGGCTTCTGCCGCCGCCGTCGCCATCCTCCGATGGGAAAAGGAGGCGGCTGCGTCCCCAGCAAAACCCCCAAACCCCACCCAACCACCATCACCACCCCTGCCGGCGCCGACGGCGCCGACGGCGTCGATCACCCACCCTCCTCGACTCCCACCACTTCGGAATCCGCAATTCAGCCCCCAATCATTCCCCCACGCAAACTGAACCTCTTCATCGTGTTCTACTCCACATACGGTCACACAGAATCCCTAGCACGCCGCATCAAGCTCGGCGCCGACTCCGTCCCCGACGTCCAATCCACCCTCCTCCGCGTCCCCGAAACCCTCTCCCGCGACACCCTCGCTCAAATGCGGGCCCCAAACAGGGAAAGGAATGTGGATGATGACATTAGGGAGATAGTTAGGGTTGAGGAATTGGAGGAGTGCGACGGGGTGTTGTTCGGGTTCCCGACGAGGTTCGGTGCCATGGCGGCGCAGATGAAGGCGTTTTTTGATAGGATGGGTGGGGAGTTGTGGGAGGGGCAGAGGCTTGCTGGGAAGCCCGCGGGGTTTTTCGTTAGTACGGGCACGCAGGGCGGCGGGCAGGAGACCACGGCGTGAGTTGTTCGGTTGGGATTTGTGTTTTGAGATTGTTTTAAGTAATGTGTGTTGCGGTTTGTATTGTTTGTTTTGGGTTGGTAATGCGAGGCTTCGAGATCAGGGTCAAGCTACATTAGCTACATTGCGAATATGGCAATGCTGGTTCATTTTGATTAGTAGCATGTGCAGTCATACAAATTATTAAGTCGGTGATTGGAGCTTCTTCTGTCAATGAGTTGTTGTTAGTAGTTCATTGGTTCGCATTAGAAATATCTGTGTTTACTTGTGAGTACGGGGACGCGGGGTTGGGGGCAGGAGAGTACCGTGTGAGTGAGGCCATTGTTTATGTCGAGTTTTGTGTTTGTTTGGGTAATGTGATGCGGTGATCATAGGTAGCAACGATGAATCAGTGATCATGGGGTTTATATGTAGGAATGATGAGCTCTTGACGAGAAATAGCAATGATTCTCCGTAGGTCAGAGATAGGAATGATGATCAATTGATCATAGTTATCAACGATAATGGAGTGAACATAAGTAACAATGGTGATGCAGTGATGTATGGATTCAATGGTAGCAAAAGTGATCTGTTTATGATAGGTGGCAACGATGATTCATTGGTCATAGGTAGCAAACATGATCAAACTGATCATAGTTAGCATTGATGAGCAATAAGTTGTGCAATGGAGATGGATTATGCTAGGTAGTGGTTACGGTATTTGAGTGCAGTAGGGGAGTAGTGGATGAAACTCTAGAAGGTTCAAGTGATGACCTCAAACAATGGTTGAAGGATATGTTAGAACAGCATTAGATACCAGCTTATGGCCTTTAATATGAGGATTGAGGAAGTTACATTGAGACTATTGCTTCTTATTTATTGTAACGGAAAAAATCGCAGACTTGTAAACACTTCTTCTGTTTGCTGCAGTTAGTAATCCAGATGGTTCTGGTTCATGACTCAATGTCACGCCTGCCCTAATGCCATATTGTATAATCAATTTTATCAAAAGCTCAAGTTCTTGATAAAGGGTTCAAGATATTGTTAGTACTCTTAGTATTCTAACTGTTGCTTCCCTTTTGAAACTTGAACAATTTACAGCAAATCTAAAATTTGGCTTCTGGTTATTTGTCTTACCTGCAGATGGACAGCAATCACGCAGTTAGCCCACCATGGAATGCTATACGTCCCCATTGGGTACACCTTTGGTGCAGGGATGTTCAAGATGGACTCCATCCGAGGGGGTTCTCCGTATGGTGCTGGTGTTTTTGCAGGTGACGGCACAAGAGAGCCAAGCGACACTGAGCTATCGCTTGCTGAGCATCAAGGCAAGTACATGGCTGCAATCGTCAAGAGGCTCGCTCAGCGTTGATATAGGTACTCATGATCTGGTATCAGTGTTGTGGAACTCCAAAGAATGGAGGGTTTCTCGTCGATGGTGGAATTGGAATGCTGGGTTCTCTGTCCTGCCCATACGATGCCCCATTTATTCCTTTCTAAAGTCTCATTGAATTTGTTGGGTCTCCCTGTGCTTTTGTGAATGATAGTTCGAATTGGTGAGCATTGTGTGAAGGTCCTGCCCCTTTTTTTGTGACGCTAATTAATTAAGTTCATGGTATTAATATTCTGTTTTGCCACGATTTCAAGCAGCTATGGATATTGTTCTCATCTCCGTTCCATTTGTGTTGTTAGCGGGTTTTTAAAGTACAGTGCTATTGATTAGATGTTTTTGGACATAGGATGGTCATGCGAAGTTGGAGGCTTATGTCTATATAACAGATGTCCTATACTACTATAGCGTTATCATTCATTCGAACTCTATGAATGTGGCAATTGCTATGATACAAAGATAGCCTTGCATTCTATTTAACCTGAGCATATGAAACGAAAACAAAATTACAAACTTAGTGTTTAGAACTAAATTCATAGATAAAACATGAGAATTGATATTTTTTAGACAAATTTTGATCATGTAAAGACCACTTATTGACCAATTTTTTTTTCTCAAAAATGTCAACACATTTATGAGTTATCCTGACAGGATCTAAATCTAACAATAATATTTTTTTAACTTATTTATACAATGTTTTATTAATATAACCTATCAATACTAGTCAGACACCACTAGATTATTATTTCAACTTAATCAAATACTAAATCAAAGTTTAGATCTAGAAATACAATACCTTAGACCATCAGTTACGTAGAAGTTATCTATTTGTAGAGAGATTTTTTCCGATCCTTTTCCATTTCACTCTCACTGCCACTCCGAAGATTCCCTACGCCATAACTCACCGATTTCGCCGGCGACAAACAACAGCGGCGATTCGATTCGATTCGATACGATTCAGCGATGGCGGCGACGGACACGCTGTCTGCTCTCCGATCTCTGATGGCGTCTCACTCTCCGCCGCTCGATGCCTTGGTGATTCCCTCAGAAGATTATCATCAGGTGTGGAATTGATTTCTCTCTCTCTCTCTCTCTCTCTCTCGATTGCGTTCTATTGTTTGATTAATTGGTTGTGGTTTTGAGACTGATGTGGTGTGTGATGGTTATGGTGCAGAGTGAGTATGTGTCTGCTCGTGATAAGCGGCGGCAGTTCGTGTCTGGATTCACTGGAAGTGCTGGTTAGTTTTTGATAGCTTTTGTGTTTGATGTGCTGAACTTTGTCTGATGAATGATCGATTGGAATTAGTGAATTGAATGGATGATGACGTTGGGATCGACGTGATCGGTTTTGTGGATCATGTGTTGATGTGATTGTTTGTGGTGATTCTGTTTGTGCTTCCTGTTGCTGTGTAGTGTGATGTGTTTTGGTGATTCTTCTATCATGATGTTGGCATGGGATTTGATTTCTCTTAGTTCTGTGAAGCCAATGTTTCGGGGAGGATAATAGGCGATGGAGTCGCTAATTGTTCGACTTCTGCTTAGTGATGACCTACTTATAATCTGTGGAAATTGGCTTGTATGAGCATTTATTGGAAATGGAGATAAATATTTGTTAGATGCTAGGCCTCATTTTGGATAGTACAGAAGTGATATTCGGACACACGGACTACTATCAATAGCTGGTTTTCATATAGTTGCGCCTTTCATAAATAAAGTGCTTATATATTTGAGATGCCTCTTTAAAATATTCACTTTGAACGGTGAAGAAAATTTACATGAGATGCTACTATGAGCCTAGCTTTTGCAAAAGTTGTTGGGGGTGGGCATGATCAATCTAAGCAAAAGTCTTAGATGATGATGTTAAAAGTCAGTTGATAAACAGGGGGAGAACTAGAATTCGAGGATGACGGGGGGCCGGTCAGTACAAGATATATCTATATCAAGTTCATATGAATTCTAATTGGAACAAAATTGTAGTAATCTAATGTGAATTACACTAAATCTGACTTGTTTCAGTAAATGCAAATAAGAGAGCGACTAACGATTAATATGAAATCGACTAAGAACCCATTCTATTGCGTAATTGTATAAAGCAATAAGCAAAGCATATATGAGCTATAAGACTCGGGGAAATTGATGTAATAATATAAATTTATGTATACTTGGATTATTATGAATATATAATTATAATTAATACTAAAGTTTGTTCAATTTTCTCAGTTGATTTTTTTAAAAAGAGAATGAATTAAACACATGGATATTCAAAACGTGAATAAGAGAATTAGTTAAGAATATAACTTCTTACAAATATAGGCAAAATATAGCAGACAATGCCATTATTTTATTATGAAATACAATCAAGTACTAAATAGACAATGAAATGTTAGAATCGATTAAAAAATGGGAACATTAAATAAAAAGAAAAGAGCTAATTTTTTTTAATACTCAAGGAGAGAAGACAAAATAATGTTTGGAGTGTAGGCTGTGTAGTCAAAAGGTAGAAGTAGAATACCTGAGAGAATGCACAACAAGCTGAAATCGAACCAGGGAGCTGCACTTTCCATGTGATGTTCCCTGCCAAATGGCGCTACCGCTGGTATTTGTTAATAGGGTTACAGACAATAGATTTATATTTTAGCAGTGTACATTATACATAATACACAATCAGCGGAACCATCGTGGGGGCTATGGCCCCTGCTCGTCCCCCTTGGTTCCACCCCTGGTGATTCAACACTCGCTAATTCACTATATATTTCTGGAAATATAACTTCTGTGTCAAATAGCATATATGATAATATCTTTCATGTAAGAAAAAGAAAACAACATCATAGCTGAGGCTATAATGCTATTTACCAGGAAGAAAAGGTTATTTTCGTTGAGTTTTGAGATATAGAGCTGTTCGTAAGGTAGGTTAGGTGTAGAAAACCTTAGAGTTGAACATGGAAAAGAATTCATCAATAAAACAACAAAGATTTGAAAGAACACCAAACCGGATTTCTATTTAGCGACCCTAGGTAGTTCATTCGCGATGCTCTCAGACAGCTCAACACCATTGCATCATGATCTGATGATCATGCATTTTATTGAACTTTTATTTTTCTGACCCAAGGTGAAACAACATAATGTATGACCATGATGCATTTGCAACTCCCAGCTAGGTATTGTTGTGACACCCAGCGAGGTGTTGTTGCAACATCCAAATAGGTGCTTGTTGAAGCTCCTTCATTTTTCTGTTCATGTTTGCTAGGTAAATGCTCGGAATTTTTGGTTCTCCAAGCTTCAGCATCTTGGAGAACGACTTAAGCTTTCTAGTATTTTATTGGTATGTGGTTGGACTTCGATAATGACAATCTTTGGTTGAACTGAAGCAATGGATAGGATCTCATGATTAGACCCTCTTTTATCGCTTCTTTATATAGTCTCTAAGTATCATATGGATATTCAGGTCTTGCGCTTGTAACTATGCATGAAGCACGACTTTGGACCGATGGAAGGTACTTCTTGCAGGCAACGCAGCAGCTGAGTGATCAATGGCAGCTAATGCGTATGGGAGAAGATCCAGCAGTAGAGAGCTGGGTGGCTGATGTGAGTTACCATTTCTTTATTTCTTTCTGATGGAAAGTTTTTTGTTTGACATCCTATTCGAAGCTTTGCTTCTATGCTTTTTCTATTCTGGTCCTACAT
Organism: Drosera spatulata; assembly: GCA_035668315.1. Classification (NCBI taxonomy): domain Eukaryota; kingdom Viridiplantae; phylum Streptophyta; class Magnoliopsida; order Caryophyllales; family Droseraceae; genus Drosera; species Drosera spatulata. Next base: position 30,879 of record JAOVYX010018648.1, read on the forward strand.
GTGATGAGACACTGTCATCCTCTCGAGATTCTACTAATTTACCGACTCCTAAATTCTAGCATTCGACAGAGTAATACTACAATTCTAGTGAAACGGTCGATACAACAATTCTAGTGAAGATTTGATTTGGTTTCAATGTATTAAGTTTGTTCACTAAACAAGATATGTTCATCATAAGCGAGTGCAGAAAGTATATCAAGGAGGTAAAACTAGGAGGATTCAGAGTTTGAAATGAAAATGAGGGAGTTTTGGCTTCCATCCAGAGTCCATGTTTGGTAAGAAATTACGAAGTATGTTTTGCAAATGCACCAACTGAGGTCAACGGGTGATTCAGTGCCGGTTTTCTAGAGTTGCTAATCAGCATATGTAGGCAAGATTGGGGATTGAGTACATTCTGACTGGCTAACCCTGCATATATTTATTTTGTGAGTTGTGCAATTTTGATTACTATGACTACACTATAAAGATATTTTAATATTTTCTCTCTTAATAGTTTTGTCACTTTTTGCCGACTTCTCTGATTGATAGACATGATGTGTTGATATCTATTAGTCAAAATAGAACTTCTATTCTTATTCTCAATGGTCTTTATACTCATTACTAATACAACGAACAAGGTTCTGAAGCATTGTTTGTACCGCAGAATCTACCAGAAAAGGCTGTTGTTGGCATTGATACATGGTGTGTGTCAATTGACACAGCACACAGATGGGAGCATGCTTTTACCCAGAAACAACAAAAGCTGGTTCATACGTCGAAGAATTTGGTTGACGAAATATGGACAGAGAGGCCACCAGCTGAGGTTAATCCTGTAATTATACAGCCAGTTGAGTTTTCCGGTCGACCTGTTGGGGAAAAGTTGAATGATTTGAGAGGAAAGCTCATAAAAGAGAAATCGCATGCCTTAATTGTCACAGCACTTGATGAAGTACGAATGCTTTTCTCTTGTTTTTCTTCTGATCTTGTAGGATAATTATGCTATAGATACAAGTATCTTCTTTATTTCCATGCCTTATAATAATCCAAATGGTGGTTGCAGGTTGCCTGGTTGTTTAATATTCGCGGGACTGATGTCTCCTATTGCCCACTTGTCCATGCATTTGCGGTGGTGACATCTGGAGATGCATTTTTTTATGTGGACAAGCGGAAGGTGTCACCTGAGGTCAGTCTCTAATGCTGTGTTCTTTCATAACGTTCTTTTTTTATACCCTGTATATCAAATTGCACTGGTGCACATCATAAAATTGAATAATCCTCATATGATTGTTTTGGCATGGCGTTAGCTTCCTTGGTCTTATTTATATCAGAACTTTTTAGGGGCTTTTAGGCTAGCAGCTACGGAACTAACGAGCAAGGGAAAAAATTGGTGAAATTGATTCTCTTTCTAGAATGAGCTACTTTTTTTATAGGTTCCTTGCTTAGGTGTAACCTGATCAACTCAATTGTCCAACCAGGTCCAAGCTTATATGACGATGAACGGGATTGAAGTTCGGGACTATGACAGAGTTGGCACAGATGTGACTTTGCTGGGGTCTAATGAGCTTACTTCTTCCTTTGAATCTCCACAACAATCAGAAACCAGCAGTTCTCGTAATGGTTCTGATTCTACTGGAACCGGTAACAATACTGACGGAAAGGAATGTAACCTCGTATGGGCAGACCCTGGTTCATGCTGCTACGCCTTGTATTCAAAGCTAAATCCTTCTCAGCTTCTTCTGCAGCAATCACCTTTAGCACTTGCAAAAGCACTCAAGGTAAATCAAGGAATACAAATTGCTTATCTATCTATAGGAGATAATGAGACTAGTTTGTCTAAGGATTGTTTCATTCGGATATTATAGATCTTTTTTATTTGAACAGAACTCAAGAAAGCTGGACATAGAACCACAAAGATGCGATATTCTCTCACATCCTGTTTTTAATATTTCGCCCTTGCGTGGTTTGCTTTGCAATGGGGTAGATCTGCAATATGGGCTCTGGACTATAGAAACTCTCTTTAATGATTTCTTAGAAAATTTCAGAATCCTGTTGAGATGGACGGGCTTAAGAAGTGTCACATTCGAGATGGCGCTGCTGTTGTACAGTTCCTTGTCTGGCTTGATAAGCAGGTAAAAATGTTCCACTTCTACGCATGTACTTTCACCATGATTATTTTCATCGTAGAGCAGTGGTTTGCAAAATGTTCGTGCCCCTTCTTTGATCCTGCCTTGGTGCTGGGCGGTCCCCAAACGCCGAAGAGGGTGTCTAGGCACCTAGATGTCTCTCTCTGTCAAAGTTTTCTTTGTATCAATAGGTGTGACAATTTATTTTACTTTTTCTGATCTTCTCCCTCAGGAGATGTTTTGCTTTGTTTTATTGTTATTAACTTCGTGGAAATAATGTTAGATACCAATAGGCTGCCTTGCTGAAGTTTCCCATGGATCCTTACTCGTTTGCCTTAGTTGGATGTAATAGTGGTTTGAAACATCAGCTTACGTGTAGGAAACTGCTAGTCCGAGTAGTCTCTCCGGAGATGGCTCAATTAGGATGTACCGCCCAATAGCGGGTGTTATTTTTTCCTTTTGAGATCACCTCAAACTAGTACAGTAAGTTTTACTAAAACCTCAAGTCTGAGATATCTATCCGTTCTCCACCATGATAGTCATTAGTTTCATAAGAACAATGTCATCTGTAACTAGGTTAATATAGTGAAGAAGTGCAATAATTTAAGATTCTATTCTAAAGGTCAGCAAATAAGATAGATAGACGGTGCTCTACCACTTGGTATCCTTAACTGCTTTTAAAAGTACCGATATCAAGATATAGTATTCTCTAGGTTTTTCTCGTAGTTTTGCTGTTCCTAAGGTGCCAAAGTGAAAGCTTCCCCTAGCATCCGAGACAAGGAAAGCTGAGAAGAGCTGTCAATTCCTCATAGTTTTTGATTTTCTGACAGCACATTAACAAGTATCAACCATTAGCTTTGTATTCTTGTTTTATTGTTATGTATTTTTTTTCAACCGAGTCCAAGCTGTTTTCTACTGGTTAGCTGCTGGTCTGTTGAGACAATTGCCATTATGGAGAATTAACTCCTAGCAACTCAAAAAGTAACTTCTTCGAGCTTCCAAATTCCGCATTAGGTCCTCTAGCTCATTTAGCATTTTTTTCCCATTTATTTTATGTGTTATCCTCTCAACATTTTTCAATTGAAGTTCTATCTGTATTATGTAGGTGCACTTACCTATACTATCTTTAGCAAGCATGTGAACACGTTTACATATAATTCGATGGATTTCAACTTTAAAGGGCGATTTAGATTGTTTTACTATTGAGTATGAAATAGTGTACTACCCTTGCAGATGCAAGAACTTTATGGGGCTTCGGGTTACTTCTCAGAGGCAAAGACAAAAGAGAAGGAAAGAACTTCGTAAGTTTCCTCTGATTTTGACACTATTGAAAGTACAAGCTCCCCCCCTATCAATAATTAGAAGAATGACTTATACGAAAGCTGTCCCTTGAGCAGAAACTTCTGCTTGTGCTCCTGATTTCTTTCTTTCTTATTTCTTACTCTCTTTTCTGATTCTTCCCTTCTCCTGTGCATGTTCCTATGGCTCAATTCCAGGGAATCAAACAAATTGACGGAGGTATCTGTTAGTGACAAGTTGGAGAGTTTTCGTGCTTCAAAGGAGGTAAATGACACACTTTTGCTCTTTAGAGTATGCTACTTGTTCCGACTGTTAAAATATTAAAGAGTTCGAACACAACACATCAGGAAACATAGGATACAGGTCATATTCCCCTGTGACACATCAGCTAGAATCCTAGAGCAATTTCTGTCTTCTGACATGAAGGAATAATAATATCCTACCCACCGATTATCAGTAGCTTCAGTGTAAATGTGGTTCTGCTTTTGTGTAAAAACACATGAGCCATTGGTGATGCTCATGTTGCTGAATCACCTCATAAGCCTTGTTGCTTTGTCCCTTTAGTGGGATGTCGGGGTGCAGATAAACGATGCGTTCATTTTATTTACCAACCACAATTTGCCTTTTCAAGGCAACAGATCTTTGCATTTGCATCCGCATGGGGTTGTACTTATCTTTTACTAAAGGGTTTCTAGAATACCTTCACAGGTTTTTTTTTCTCGGCCTAACATTATGTCAGTCTTAAGCGTGAGGCTTTACCTGTGTTTCCTGAGTATTTATTTTCCTTTGACCTGTATTGCTGTATCTCATGGCATAATTATGTCGCTTCATTCTTATAATTAGTAGTAGTCGTCCTTGTGCATGACCACTTGGAACTACTCTGTAAAATCTTTTTAATGTCTTACTTGCAGCATTTTAGGGGGCTAAGCTTTCCTACAATTTCATCCGTTGGTCCAAATGCAGCCATTATTCATTATGGCCCAGACCCCAAAACATGTTCAGAGCTGGATCCAGATAGCATTTATCTATTCGACTCTGGAGCACAGGTACATATAATTGCATGTCGTTTATTTGTTTAATTTGTCTGCGAACGTATTTGAATCGATTTTGACTTTTTTTAATTGTTCTTTTTGGCTTCGAAAGTATGCAGATGGGACAACAGATATAACTAGGACAGTCCATTTTGGATGCCCTTCTTCTCATGAAAAGGAATCGTACACAGCGGTGAGTATCTTAGTTTTCAGAACCTGTTCAGATTTGTATGACATTTCATTCTCCTAAACAGAACACATGGAATGGAATGAAGAGGAAAGCTTTTGTAATAAACGCACTCTCTTACCCCCAAAGGAGTTGTCCTTTTTTGGCCTAATTACTACTCCCTCCGTCCCATAAAAAATGCAACGTTGCATGATTACTGCATTATTCAACACGCATTTTGAGGTGGTTCGTTATTCGTTTTAACGACGTAAGAAAATTACGTCAGTGGCTCGGAGTTGAAGCACATAACTTAAATTATCATCACTGTTTCACGATAATTTTACGTAAAACGATGTTCGATCGTCCGTTGGACGATTCATAGCTTGAATAACTTTATCGCTAACCTAAACCAATATTGTGTTTTTTTATGGGAAGGTGGTAGTATTTACTAAATAGCTATTTCATCGTCTTCGATACTTTATATAGAGGCAATCTAGCGTTAGATTGCTGAGGTGATACCATACACGAAGTCACAGTATTCTTAATTTGGTGCCCTTGGCAAGCATACTAGAAAGTGAGACTTGATTTTATTTGGCCAATACTTATTACTGTAGAAGTTGATGAAGGATAGAATGCTCGTAGAGTGTATTGACTTGTTTCTTGACCTCGGGGAAAAAACATGGTGCTACTGTGCGAGATTTAGGGGCTGCTTTTGTCCAAACTTATCTGTTGATGACCAATGTCAACACCAACGCGTGTTTGAAACAGCATAACAATTGTTATAGATTACAGCCGACCAATGTGTTTGTAACCGCAATTTTAGGTTGTTTTTCTGTGAAAATGCGGTTTGGCATCTTATAGCTAGGAAATATATATTTTCTGTTGAGATAGCTTCAACTTCTTACACTCTGCTAGTTGGATTACCTGTCATCCTCAAGTTTTGGAAATTCTGAGTATATTGTCTTTAACTAAATTAATTTTCTTTGCAGGTGCTCAAGGGGCACATTGCTTTGGGCAACGCACGTTTTCCGAATGGAACAAATGGTAATATGCGACTAATTGTACTCTTTGTCTAAATACTTAAAGGAACTTGACAATTGATTTTAGAGGCATGTGTATATTAATTGAGAATTGACTCTGGTAGTAGAGGGCTTGCGTTCAGTGGCTAGGGTAGTGGAAAGTTGTAACGGTTGTCTGGCACTGCCTGCCTCCTCTGAAGAAGCAGTGCTGAACTGTGTATGTTGATTAAATTTCACCAATGTGCCTTCCAACCACGGATTTCTCAGGTCATGCGCTTGACATTATTGCTCGAGTTCCTTTATGGAAGGATGGTCTTGATTACCGACATGGTACAGGCCACGGAATTGGGTCATACCTTAATGTTCATGAAGGCAAGTGACTGTTCAAGCCATATGATTGCTTTTAACCTAACATATAAGCTCTCTTACTCTTGTGTGTATTTCAATAATAGGTCCTCATCTAATCAGCTTCAGGCCCCAAGCTCGGAATGTTCCACTACAAGCCTCAATGACTGTAACTGATGGTTAGTTGTATGCTATGGACATTTGAATAACTATTTACGCTTTCCTGCATCGTTTAAACATCTATGCCTTTCTTCTTCTCGCTGCTTGATTTCTATGCATTGATACTCAGCTGATTCCCAGAAGATTGTGCCTCTGAGTACAGGAGTCATTGTTCTATGTCGTAATTTCTGGTTGTAAAATGTGCTTTCACCTGTAGAGCTCAAGTTTGGGTCTGACCAGTTGTCAGGAATTCCTTGTTGGTCAAATAGGGGAAAATAGAATTTTGATTGGAGAAAGGAATGTTTTAGTTTTAGTTTGGAGGATGTTCTTTTTTTTTTTTTTTTTCTAATTGGAAACTTTATTTTCTTGGGTTGGGTAAGATTGAAAACTTGGATGCAAGCAAATAACTAGATTTGGAATCATCCTTCTTTGTGAGAGCAAGTCCTTGAGGATTGTGATATTGGATGATTCAGTTAGCTATATGGAGCTTTGTATGGTCTTAAGTGAAGTTAACTATGCTAAATAGATACCTGTTCTTCAATATAACAAGTAGATAAATTTAGATTTGTCATGGTACCATCTTCTAAAGATATTGTTCTGATGTTCTTGGCCATTCTCTTCTTGTGACCATTTACCTTGCATTTTACTTTCAAGAACCTGGGTATTACGAAGATGGAAATTTCGGTATAAGGCTGGAGAATGTGCTGGTAATCAAGGAGGCTAAGACACCATATAATTTCGGGGAAAAGGGTTACTTGGAGTTTGAGCACATTACATGGGTAGGCCCGCGTTCTATTCCTCCTCTTTTAGTCATTGTTTACAGCAAGAAATCAACCTGGAGCTGATCTTCTGTTCTGGCCATGCTTGTGTATGCAGGCACCTTATCAGAGGAAGCTGATGGACTTGAGCCTTCTATCACCCGACGAAGTAACCTGGGTGAACAGCTATCATTCAAAGTGTAGGGAGGTTTTGGCTCCCTATTTGGACGACACAGAGATGGCGTGGCTAACGAAAGCAACCGAACCCATAAGCACTTAACTGTGGATCATGATCGGTCTTTCTTCAAAGCAACCCAAACACCCTAATAAGGCGATGATGACGTGACAGCAAAGGCTTCTGCTCTGTGAAGGTCCATTCGTATCTCCCTAGAGTTTAGACATTGGACAGGCAGTTATCTGTCGTTAACATCATTTGCTTTTCCTTCTAAATTATGTGGTGTTACAATCTTTTCGTCTTGAATCGGGAAGAACAGTTATTCCCTCTCTTCTTCTTAATAACGAGTTTTATGTGAACAAGGTTTTATATTATCGGAAAAGAAATAAGCAATGAGATTGTGGTTCTCCTTTCTTGAGTTGATTGGATCGACTGCATGAGAAATTCTAGGGCTGCAGGTAGATGTCTACCTTAACTCTTGATGTGTTAGCATGTATAAACTTGGGTGTCTATCTTTCGCTGCCTCTTTCTGTTCCAGGACGAAACGTGGCTGCAAAGAAAGAGTTAGCTTCTGATGCTGCAGTTTATCTGAAATTCAGGTTTCATCATCTTCTGGGTTGGACATTCGGTGCTATATTTTCGACTATCCAGCGGAATTCGCTATAAGTATTGGCATTTTTAACACTTCTACAAGCTCCATTCATACATGCATTCAAAACAGAATCTTCCATTTCATTTGCATGAATTTGTCATAACTCCATCCATGCATTTATTCTGATATCTCATATAATAATCTTCCATTTGGTGTTTTGATCTGAATCAACCCAATTCACTGTAGTAATTGAATTTCTTAATTACAAAGCTAATTATTTCCAAAGCACTCATCTTCACATTGTGAACATTTATCTACAAATATTTTCCCTGCCTCTTGTATCCTTCATTTTCCTGCAGCAAACCAGCCATGGAGATCTCCTCGAAGCCCCATATCGTGCTCCTCTCAAGCTCGGGCTTGGGCCACCTCATCCCCGTCATCGAGCTTGCGAAGCGCCTCGTCACCCACCACTCCGTCATTGTCACTGTCTTCACTGTCACCGCGGACTCCCTCCCTGCAGAGGCCCGCCTCCTTGAGTCTGCAGCCTCCTCTGGCCTCTTTCAGGCCAAGACCCTCCAACGACCTGCCCTCACTTTCTCCCCAGACACCGACATTGTCACCTGTCTCGTCTCCTTGACACACGCCTCCCTTCCATCGCTACGTTCTGAGATCGCTGACATTACTCCTCGGCCATGTGCGTTGGTCGTCGACCTCTTCAGCACCGAGGCGATGAAGGTTGCCAAGGAGTTCCACATGCTGAAGTACGTGTTCTTTGCATCCAATGCCTGGTTCCTTGCGTTCACAGTTTTGTCGCCCCACTTGGAGACCGTTTTCCCAGACGTGCCGTTGGAGATTCCTGGCTGCAGTCCGGTCCCAGTCGGAGGTCTCAGCAGCAACATGTGCGACGGGGACAGCCAACGTCGTCATGACTACAAGCGTATTGCAGCGGAGATCACGACAGCTGATGGTATCTTGGTGAACACCTGGTATGATTTGGAGCATCGGACCCTTGAATCGTTTAGGTCGGAGGAGTTCATGAAGCTGATTGTCAAGGCGCCTGTTCATGCTATTGGACCGCTGGTGAGGCAGTCGGGTGTGTCCGGTCCAAGGAGCGGGTTGATGGAGTGGCTGGATAAGCAACCGGTCGAGTCTGTCTTGTACGTGTCTTTCGGAAGCGGAGGGACGCTGACGACGAAGCAGACAATGGAGATGGCATGGGGGCTGGAGAATAGCCAGCAGAGGTTCATTTGGGTCCTGCGTGCTCCAACGGACCATGATGCAACCGCATCGCTCTATTTAAATCAGTCAACCGGTGACGAGATTATCTCCAGTTACCTGCCCGAGGGATTCCTAGACCGAACACGTGGGGTCGGGATGATTGTCCCCACGTGGGCCCCTCAAGAAGAGATCCTTGCCCACCCTGCAGTAGGAGGATTCCTGTCGCATTGTGGATGGAACTCGACGTTGGAGAGCCTCGTCAACGGAGTGCCACTCATTGGGTGGCCATTGTACGCGGAGCAAGACATGAACGCAATGTTGCTAGCTCACGATCTCAATGTGGCAGTGCGGCCTAATGTGATGCCATCGAAGGAGATGGTGGGAAGAGAAGAGATCGAGAAGATGATAAGGGAGATCATGTTGTCGACGAGGGAGGAAGAAGGCCTCGAGAATTACAGATCACGTGCTAAAGAATTGCGAGTGAGCGGAGAGCGAGCGTTGAGCAAGGGTGGAACATCGTATGAGGCATTGTCGGAGTTTGCGAAGGAGTGCGACATGAGTCGAGTTTCGTCCCAGGGGTAGTAAAAAACATCCTTTGTTAAGGAGTGCAAAGTTTGATATGCGTGCAACGACGATCAAACGTAATTTTTTATAAATTTATCACGAAATAGCAATGGTTATACAAATTACGTACTTCAATTTAATACATGTTACGGGACGATCAGACATTTTATAAGAATTATGAAACGAAAATAATATATCATTATGTGAAAAGTGAAAAATAAAAATAAAAATTATAAAGGTTCAGGTGTTTTTATACTTTACAGGAGTAGCGGAGGGAGTTCACTTACAGGTCGGAGGGAGTACTTCATTCTACAATCGATTTGCTAGAATATTCTTTGTTTGTCTCGATCAATTATTATCATTTAAATTGAAATCAAGAACCAAAATCCGATTGCTGTAAAAACCACTCAATTATCCCCATAAGTCAATCTCTTTCCCATGTACACACTTCATAAGTCGTTATCAAACGATCCGAATCTAAATTAAACATATACCAATAAAATCGCCATTAAGTTCCCCATTTTCTCCTTCAACATTCAGTTATTCACCCTCCACTCAATCCGAAAACCAAAAGCAAAATCTAGAAAGAAAAAAGTTCACAAATTTGAGACCTAAAAGGACATCAATCAACACCAGACAACGCTGACAACAGAAAAACAATCGCTTTGTTTCTTCTATCATTTCTCCCAAATTTTCGTCGATCGATTTTTTGATGCAAAATTTCCCATATAATTTTTTTGTTTGCCCAAATTTTTTTTGATGTCAGGTTCAGTGAGGAGACGACCCAAATCCCATCATGGTGAAAGCATAGAAAAGGATGAAGATCATGGTGATGATGATGAAGAAGAGGAAGGCAACATTGAAGAGAAGAGATCAAAGGGTAGTTTTGGAAAAAAGAAGAAAAAAATCAGGGCAAAAACGGTGGTTTTGATTCAACCATTGAAGAAGTTCAAGAAACTGATCTTCACAAACAATGGGAACAGATCGTCATCGTCTTCTTCTTCTTGGTTTTCGTCGTCGAAAGGCGATAGACGAGGCGCTGATTCGACGAATTGGGGTGATAGATTGGGCAACAATTGTTGTTGTTTGTGTTTGTCTATGCCACAAAATGTTGGTGATGATGTTGGTGTTGGTGTTTGTATGGGTGGGAAAAGGGGTGACCCAGATGACCCAGAGACTAGTTTTGTGGCTCTTAGGGTTTTGATTGAGAAAAATGATTTCTTTGCTAAAGAATGCAATACCCATTTCAGTGATTGATTGATTGGGTTTGATGTTTGTTTGGTGGAATAGGGTTTCCTGCAATGGATTGTGAATGCCCTGTATGTGGTTTCGGATGGTTATGAGGGTTGATCAATGCTACGTAGAATGCTCCTTGTGTGGTGAATTTTCCGGAGTTCTCCTCGTGAATTGTGCGTGGAAATGTTGTTTTGATACATGATATGCAAGGGGTTGGAGTATCTGGTAGCAATATAGTACTCCGTATTACTTGGTCTTGATGAGAGAATTGTATTGAAAAGTGCCATCGGGTTAGTTCGAGACGATTTAAGATCCGTTACTTCCAAGCATTTGGAGGATATTGAGGATTATAGAGTGATCGGTTGTGACCAGAAGGTTTTGTATCTGCATTTGGCTTTTGGAGTCGAATGGGTTTCGACAGCATGATGTATATACATCATTCAACAGGACTTCAGGCTTTGCAATTGAGCATTGTGGCACGGGGATAGAATTTCACTATCCGTGCGGCATTCAAACTACTTCTTCCTTCGTTTGAGTTAAGCCTTACTCGTCACCCAAAGGTGATACATGAGAACACTATAGAGTTTGGAATTGGAAACAAGCTTGTATTGAGAACACTTGAGGGTTTACAAAGTTTTAAGAGTTTACAAGAATGGGATGAGTTGGATGTCTTGAGATGAAATGAGATGGTTTGACCAAAAGATCTCACCCCTATATATACAAGTCCTTGGAGAGTTCTAGACTTCGTATCTAGATGCTTTCATACCCTTCTCCTTCTAAAAATGTATAAGAGTCCTCTACACTTTTTTTTTTAAGATATTTACATAGAGTTTTCTAGAATGACTCCTAACTAGAGAACTCTAGAGTTGTCTAAAGAAGTTTAGAGCATTCTAGCCAACTCTAAAAAAATATAGAATTGTCTAGAGAAATGTGGAGAATTCTAGACAATTCTTCAAAACGAACCCCATAAATTAGTTCGTCCGTGATAATTGAAAAGGTTGATGTCATGAAAGATGAGAAGAATGGGCTAGCACTGTGTTCAGGGTAAGGGAAACTGAAATTGATGATACTATTGGATTCTTTCACTGTATAGATATAGTTTTCTGTTTCTGCATTTTTATTTTTATTTTATTTTTTTGTTGGTAAAATTTAGTGCGAATTGTATCTATATACATTGATGAAAACATGAAATGTTGCTGATGAAGCTATTTCTTTGGATTGCTTACTAGTACAGACCATGGTCGACATCAACATGTTCTTTTAGGTTCTAAACTTCTAATTCTTCTGATATGTGCTCAGCTTATGAGCTTATGCCCATTGAATTGTTGATCAAGTCTTCTTTGTAGTGTAGTTTTGAAATACTATTGCATACCTCTAGTGGTCCTGAAGTGGATTCACTTCCTGTTGCTCATACTGTTGTTATGTTTCAATATGTCAATGGAAAATAGGTTGTGTGTTTGGTAGATGCCATTCCAAAAATTTAGTTGCCTAAACTTTGGACATGGATTTAGCGTATAATCATATTCGTATTTGTTGAGATAAAGCTATGAACAAGGAGAAGAATGGATTAGAATTGTGGATTCTACATTGAAAAATGATCTCTTTCTTTTTCAGTACATTTAGCTTGCCTAGAAGGTACTTCTCCTTGGACAATTATTAGATCATTGTATTTGTTGCAATGCAGAATGAAATTATTCAATAAAGTTAATTCACTGTTGTTTTGACCATGTCATTGTGGAAAGTGCTAATTTGGGACCAATATTGCTTTACCTGTACAAAGTATGGTACCTTTCATGTGCTATTTGAATTCCAGGAGTCCTTATGACAGGAGCAGCTGCTAGTTTTCTGGTTTCGCAACACACATGGCTAGCGCTCGTGCCTTTCATGTTAGAAAGATTCGGTGTTTCTCGTGCATTTTCTTTTCGTTTTTTAAAGGTATCTTAGGATACCAGATCAGCCGAGTGTTGGCTCCCCCCCACTGATCGTGTCAAACGAGACCGGAAGGCCTGGCCGGAGTACAGTGTAGTACCTGACATGCTTTTTTTTTTTCCCTCTCGTTCTACGTGTTCCACCCGGAGTATAGTTTAGTATCCGACATGCTTGTTCATCTTATTTTGACAAGAAAATAGAGAATGTGTTCCTGTATGATTGCTTGTATGACTTCCTCTGCCTCCTCTTTGTCACAAGCTGCAGCGAATCCATTTCCATTTCATGATTGGGCATTATGGTATCTTTCTCTTGCCTGATTTTTCCATCAGTTGCAGGAAAAGAACTTATTGGGCATACGCAGAACCTCCCTAATCTTATCCAACTGTTGGAACTTGGAGACATATAAATCAAACCGTCACAGTTTTGCTTTTGTTGTGATGGTCTGGCCATTCTGGTGGCTGATGATGCTCGGGGATCGAAATATTGGTTATGATTCTTGTTACATATATTTGGATATTTGTTTATGACGGCATCGAAAACAGTCTTTCTGTTGCATAACAGCGGAGGTAAAATTACGTACATTTTATCCTTCCAAGATCGTGTCCATTATCGGATTATCTAGATGCCAGATTTCCTTGACTATGTATCAATACTTTCCAGCATTACTGTTCGGATAATCGTATAGCACTTGAGACATTACAGGAATAAAGTTCTGGAGCTATTGGATTCAGGTCCGTTTCCGTTGTTTTGGGAGGTCCATGAGCTACTTCTTCTGGTTTCATCTTTGGCACATAATGTATCTGGCATATGCCAAAACTGTTCCAATAAAATGCGAGGAACCGTCTTCTTTGAAGTCGATAACTTGTATCGCTAACAAGGATGTACACTCTTATTTCTACGCCATTGGGCAGGACGTGACGAGTTCTTTTCTTCCTTCACGTATTGACAGCGGCTATCGAAGTTCTCATGTCCTCTTATTTAGACCTGGGACGGTAAACGGACATGCTAATAATCTGTAATCAAGTATTCAGTTGACTCTTTGTATGTTTGCATTGCTCGTATCCTGGTTATTGTTCTGATTATCTCGCTTTTATCGTGATCTCTGATCGGACCTCGTTTGCATTCTTTTTTTAATGTACCACTTTATATAAATCGAGTTTCATATCCGGTTAGTCCTGGAGACTTGGTAGTCGCCAAGATAGGAGTTTCATATCCGAGTGTCATCTCAACTGGCTCGCTAGCTAAGCAGCTTAGAAGAATGAAGAATAGGAGTCTTAACTAGGAAGGGTGAGTTGGAGATGTTTTCGGTATCATATCCTCCTTTCTCTACATGTCTCACCTGTTAGGATAAGACTGTTCATATCTCATCTCGTTTTTTCGCATCCTATATGATTATTTTTAATTCCCTTCTATCTACCTGTCTCACAACCCAGCAGCACTGTGATCAATTCAGGCAAAGGGCAAATATGATAATCGGTGCGGACTTCCAAAAAATGCCAAAAGTAAAATAAAAAAATCCTGACAGCAGAACGTGGTGAGCACGTGAGAGGATGCTGCTTTTCATCATTTTCCATGTCATGTGCAATTTTTGGAGTATTTTGACGGGGCAGCTAATCATCCCGGAGCTCATCCCATGGATCCCATTAACTTTTTTTTTTTTTTTTTAATTTTCAATTTATTCTTTTTTTATAATATTTAAAATCGTTTATAATTTTCAATATATCTATATTAAAAATAAATATATATTTTAACTTTGCACATCAATATCTACAAAATAAGACCAATATTGAATATAAAAAAATTCATTATATTATAAATAAATATATATTAATAATACTTAAACACATACGAACTTTATTTTTAGACAAATATCGACCCTCAATGGAGGTATAGGATAATGAGGTTGTAGAAATAGTTGAACAAAGTGATTCCCGACATAGATAATAGCTATTTCACGACGTTCTTGAACTTCAATTGGAGAGGATCTCAATGATAAATGAGTAAAACAAGACGAAATATTTATATTGAATGTATGTAATACAACTTCAAAAATACGAGTAAGAATTATTGATAATTATCGCATACGTATATGTTATAATTATTATGGGACGAAGAAAATATTTTTTTGAAATATATTTTTTATATTCAATATTAATTTTGTTTTGTAGATATTGATGTGTAGATTTTAAATATATATTTATTATTAATGTTTGATATATATATTAAAAATTATAAATAATTTTAAATATTATATAAAAAAAGATAAATTGAAAATTAAAAAAAAAAACAAAACAAAAAACAAGTGGGGTCATGAGGGGTGAGTTTGAGGGAGGCGATTAACAATTTCCTATTTTGATCCACATAAAGAACATTTTCTTCTTCTTGTAGTATCCAACAAAGATTTCCCCTCACTTGGAAGAATGACTTTAATCTTTTAACTCCGTTCTTGTCCTATGTGTCCCTAATATGTCCTTTGAACATATGGATCATCCATCATCTCTCCCGAAACAGAGAGACTATTTCCAATTTTTTTGTTTTATTATTGTAACTCGAGTGCCTCCTAATTTTACCATGGATCATCACTCTTTCAAGAAACAATCTATCATTAATAATTATCTCATCGTTTCTAATCTTATCCATGATAAAAATAAATGAATCGATGTCATTGACGTTCGAAAACACCCTGTTAATATTCTTCCATTCTAATTTAATTATATTAATATTTTTTATTACTCATAATATAAATATAATATTTCTAATTTTTTCTTATTTGATAATAAATTTATATTAATATAATCAAATTATCTTATCAAATTTTTTTTCTCTCTCTCATTTTCTCTCATAAACCACACTTGCATCCCACTATTTTTAATTTTTTTTTTCAATTTCATATAAATTCAACATATACACATAAAATTTCATGTTAGATTAAAACATTGCAATTAAATCAGGACGAAACTAAGATAGTATAAAATTGAATAATAAATATAATATTTAATATAAATTTTGAAAAATTTTATTATACGTCTATAACGATACAACAAAATTCTATAACAATTCAAATTTTAAAATTATTACTTAAATTATTATTAATATTTATGATAATATTTTACATAAAACAAATTTGATAAGGACCATTCACAAAATATTGATACGTATAAAGGTTACGGTGTTAATGTGTTTGGGAGGAGGGAGTATTATAAGCACAGAGTCGATGGCGTGACGTACAACTTGGCGTCACCGAACCATGTGATATTCAACTCATCTCAATATCTCACATCCTCGAAGATGATCATCTTCATCATCATCAACAAATTCGTCATCCTAATCAGCTGCTTGCTTGCTTGCAGATCAGGTGGGGGAGGCAGATAGCCAGTGGACCCCACCGCATCACGCTGCCCTCGGTTTCTCACACTCCCATGGCGGTTTGGCGGTTTGGCGAATTGGGTTGCTCTCAAAGTCCCCAACCCACATCAATTGGCTCACCAATTGAGAATATTATATTATCCCAAGATTGAAGTTTTTATTTATAATTATGTACCCTTTGTCGTTTAATCGACGAATGTCGAGGCATTATCAAATGGGTATTTGAGTTTCAGGGTTTTTGATAAGCAGGGGAATGAGATAGATATATACTCAAGCTCGAGCTCCTCTTTTTCTCCCACCTCTTGTTCGTTCGTGTGCTGCTGATCTGCTGCTTTCTGGGTTTCTTTGATTGTTGCGGATTCTGGATTTCTAAGGTTTGGGTTTGAGGTAATTTAATCCCATTTGTTTTGGGTTTGTGATTTTGATGGTTGAATTGAAGTTTTTGGTTTTGGGATATTGGTGTTCATTGTTTTCAATGACTTGGATGGGGATAAGACCCATGATGGGTATTCTATCATCCTGTCAGCTTGGATTTTTGGTTGAACTGATTCATGGATAGATGCTAGTGTGGATAGAAGTTCACCTTGTGTGAAAATAAGTGCTTGGTAAGAAACAGGAGACTTTGATACTGGGTGAGTAGGGGAATTGTTTGTTGAGTGGATGAGACACTGGTTTTGATTGTTGAGGGCAGTTTATGAATATAGGTTTTGCCCCAAAGATTAGACTGTTTGCTTGGTTGGAGTTTCTGTTTTGGGACTAGTGTTGCTGTGTTCAATTAGGTCCACTTAGCTTAGATATTAGTGTGTGGAGAAGTTCAATTCTCGACGAAAACATCATCTCCGCCGAGAGACTTTGCCAGTAGCTAGGTACTCACGGAGTGGATGAGAATATGGTTTGGACTGTCGAGCATACGTCCTGGATTGATAATCTTCTGTTCTCCGTTGAAGAATTCTGATTGGATATTGCTCGACTTCATTAGGTCCTTGCATTGATAGCGTGGTAACTTTGGATCGTAACGAAGGACTATTGATGCACCGATAGCAATCTTGTGAAAAGCGCCTAAAAGGCGAAAACGATCGCGTAGAAAACCACTAATCTAATAGTATGGAGCGGGAGATCAGTCGTCTTTAATTTGTTGAACATTTCTTGTTGCCGACATGCTTGCAGTTTGATTCAACTTTATTGACAGTATTGATTCTCTACTTGTTGTTGGCACTGATATTTGGTTTTGGTTGTTTTTTTGTTGGTCTGATCTTGATGTTATGATGAAGCTGCAACGATGTCTTCATCCAGCAGTACTAGGTGTGCTAAGCATGGAGCTAGGGTGATTGCCCAAACGATTGTGGATGCAAAGCTACATGCTGATTTTGAGGAGTCTAGCAGTACATTTGACTACTCCAGTTCGGTGCGTGTGAGAAGCTCAGGGAGTGACAGCAATCAGCCAAGGTCGGACAAAGTGACCACGTCGTACCTCCATCAGATACAGAAGGGCAAGTTCATTCAGCCGTTCGGATGCTTGGTAGCCCTGGATGAGAAGAGCTTAAAGGTGATTGCGTACAGTGAGAATGCCTCGGAGATGCTCACTATGACTAGTCATGCTGTCCCAAGCGTCGGAGACCACCTGGTTCTTGGGATCGGAACTGATCTGAGGGCCATTTTCACCTCCCCTAGTGCTTCTGCTTTGCAAAAAGCGTTAGGATTCAATGAGGTTTCGCTGTTGAATCCGATCTTAGTCCACTGTAAGACTTCTGGTAAGCCCTTCTATGCAATTATCCATAGGGTTACAGGAAGTGTGGTTATCGACTTTGAGCCGGTGAAACCTAGTGATGTGCCGATGACTGCTGCTGGGCCCCTACAGTCGTACAAACTTGCAGCCAAAGCAATAAATCGGCTGCAGTCTTTGCCGAGTGGAAGCATGAAAAAACTTTGTGATACAATGGCTCAAGAGGTTTTTGAACTGACGGGATATGATAGGGTAATGGCTTACAAGTTTCATGATGATGATCACGGTGAGGTTGTGGCTGAGATCACGAAGCCTGGTCATGAGCCCTATCTTGGTTTGCACTATCCTGCGACGGATATTCCTCAGGCTGCTCGTTTTCTGTTCTTGAAGAATAAAGTTCGCATGATATGTGATTGCCGTGCGAAAAATGTGAAGGTGCTGCAGGATGAGAGCTTCCCTTTTGATCTGACCTTGTGTGGGTCGACTCTAAGGGCTCCACATGGTTGCCATGGACAGTTCATGGAGAATATGAACTCGATCGCTTCATTGGTTATGGC
>JAOVYX010018649.1:0-19768 GCA_035668315.1 Drosera spatulata
TTTTTTTCAAAATATTTAGCGACGGAATCCGTCGCTAAGTTCTTAATTTTTCTTTATTCAGATATTATTTAACGACGGATTCCGTCGCTAGTCATGATTGTTATGTGTTTATGCAGAGACTAATGCCTGTTGCCTTCCGAGAATTACTGTCCTCGAATGCATGGAAAGCTTTCACGGAGTTGAGTCAATTTTTCCGAGACTTGTGCTCGAATTGTATAAGTCGAGATGACATGGAGCGACTGGAGAAGTTTATTCCCGAGATTATTTATAAGTTAGAAAGATTACTGCCTCCTAATTTCTTCAACTCCATGGAACATCTTCCTATCCATCTACCATCCGAGGTCAAAATAGCCGGGCCTGTTCATTATAGATGGATGCACGTATTTGAAAGGTAAAGAATGTAATATGCTGAATATTATGCTTGCCCTCAATAATTTATGACGGTGAAAGTATCCCAACATAGCTATTATTTTCTTGGGTTCTTATTCCATCTGAAGCAGAAGATTGGGAACAAAACGCACGTGGAGGGTTCTATTTGCGAAGCATATGTTTTGGAGGAAGGTAGCAATTTTGCAAAATTGTATTTTTCAGATAGTGGACATGAAGGGCAATGACTTTCCTCGTTGTGCTAGAAGAGATAATGATGACGAGGATCCAATCCTCCCAGATGTCTTTCGCAGAAACGGAGGATATGCCCCGAGCGAGAAAAAGACAAAGAAAAAGAAGAGAGCATTGAAGAGAGAGACACTTGTTGAAAAAGACGCCGAGGCAGCTCATAGATATATCCTTTGCAATTGCGTGCTTGTTTCACCGTTTGAGAGATATATATAGTAGTATTGTATGAAATTACGACCATATAAAAATAATGAGTTCATAATTTCTTAGGTTATTCGAGGATGAGATGATGAGGACAGGTTGTGTTCGCACAATAGCAAAGCATGGATAGCTGCTCGTCATATTTGGCCGGTTTAGTTGAAAGAACATGTAAGCAGGTTTGATCGATTTGAATGAAAGCAAAATTCAAAGAAGCAAATCTCCCAAATTGTTTTTTCCTCAAAGGTTCAAAACCTCGTGAGCAACGACACTATAAAGGCAATTGCAGCTGGCTCAGCGCTTTATGCAAAGAAGTTCAAATAATACGTTGTCAATGACTTTCTCTTCGACACACATTCATATAGTAAGAAAAAAACAACGGCTAATTAGGGGTGTGCGTGAAAGGAGATAGAGAAGTTGACTACTATGATATTCTTGTTGACATTGTCGAACTACATTACATTCATATTGGTTATGGAAGTTTGAAGACGGTTCTATTCAAATGTGAATGGTTTGACTCAGTCTCGGGGTTGAACGTGCACCCTAGCTATGACCTTGTTGATATTGATCGGACGAGTGGATATAGAGGCCTCTATGATCCTTTTGTGCTCGTTACTCAAGCCATTCAAGTGTATTTTGTTCCTTATCCAGGATGCTTAGCCCGACGAAACAAATGGTGGGCAGTGTTCAAAACAAAATCAAGGTCGACAATCGACGCCCCTGAAGCAGTGAAAGAAGCTTTTCAAGAGGATACGAATGTCAATCCTTCCCTCCTTGAAGCATTAGAGATGGAAGAAGATGTGAATAATGATGAAAAAGATGATGAGATGGAAGAAAGAGCCGAGGAAGAAGAGGGGGGAGAAGAAGAAGAAGGAGATGAGGACGAGACAGAAGAAGAAGAAGAAGAAACAAAAGATGATGATGATCAAGGACCAGAGGATGAGGAGGAGGAATCAGACGATGATGACGAGAGGGGAGACTAAAGGTTTTCAATTAGCAAATTGTATATTTTAATGGACATAATTAATATTACAATAAAAATTTATAATGGCAGTAATAATATATGACATATCCCAACTTAAATTTTTGTCAATATTATACATGTCGTCTACTGGACGTAGCGACTCTTACGAAGGGAGGGTGAGTGGACGTAGCAGCTCTCGCGAAGGGAGGGTTAGTCGATGTAGCGGTTCTAGCGGAGGAAGGGTTAGTGGACGAGGTAATGATCCTCTAGATCATCTGCCCGACAGGAGCTTAGAGAGTACATCTCGAGCAGCACCTCATGAAAACGAGGAGCTTAGAGACTTTGATATTATGGCTTGAATGAGATAGGATGACGAGCAGCCATCACCATGGCTGCCTGCAGAGGAGCCCTCTCCACGCGTATCTACTTCCACATCACGACCATCGAGCTCTCGTACACCTCCTCAAGTTCCGGATATCGATCCACAAAGTTCTTTGCATCCAGACATCCATTGGTAATAATTTTTTAGCTTTTTTTACTACAATATTTCATATATTATCTCTTTTCGTATTTATTTTTGTATATCATTGTAAACTCTCGGGTTTTATCACACTGATGTAGCCCATATCACTGCTAAATCGTTCAAGACTTTCTATGAGGATGCTTGGTTTAATTTCGGAGAGGTTTTGAGGGATACACATGATCGTATATTCGGTTGGTTCGCGGTATGTATATTAAATTTAATTTTTTACATGAATTACTTTAATTTTCAATTTCTCTATCGTTTTTTGGTTTAGAACTAATGATTTCACTTTTTTCATACTCAGTATACATAGGACAGTCCTTTAGATGCCCAGGTACGGGCAGCTTGAGAGCAGAAGTTGTAGGTTCGCATAAGGGACGACGTCTTTAAGGTTTGGATGAAACTCTTGACATCTGAGCACGGATCTGATGGGGTGGTCTCTTGGATTTCGTACTATATTAGGGAGAATCTTCTAGAGAGGTGGTTCATTGATCTTGTCATAGTACACAGATCACAAGTCGACGTACAAAATAGGGGTAAGGGGAAGGCTACACACACAGGGTAGCACGTCTACCATCCTTATCGAGAAGCATCTGGTAAATTTAATTTTCTTTTAGTCCTTTTTTTTCGTAATTATCTGATTATTTATAATTTCGTGATTTTGTAATAAAAATTTTTGAAGGATGTGAGCTTGAATAGGAAAGCCATACAAATGGAGGTGTATGTTGAAACTCACAAGAAGTCCAATGTCCCGAGCGTGGTGGAGGCGATCAAGGCGAGATAGTTGCTGGCGGACATTCCTCTGGTTGATGAGACGACGATTTAATTTCAGGTAAATTTCATATTGTATCTCGAGGTTGGTGGCACGACAAAGGGGAGGGTGTATGGTCTTAGTTCTGTTGTGAGTCGATTCTATCCCAAGCCCGTGCTCAGCCAGGCGTCCAGGACGACTCAGTCCTTGTCTTCTCATTCTGTGCCTGATGATTATTATCGGTTACAAGAAGAAGTCGTCAAGCTCAGAGAAATCGTTGCCACACAGCAGGATGCTTACACTTCCATGCTTCAAACACAGCAGGATGCGTACACTTCCCTCC
Source organism: Drosera spatulata (assembly GCA_035668315.1). NCBI lineage: Eukaryota > Viridiplantae > Streptophyta > Magnoliopsida > Caryophyllales > Droseraceae > Drosera > Drosera spatulata. The sequence goes on from JAOVYX010018649.1 coordinate 3,395, forward strand.
AGCAGACGGTTGTCAGCCAATAGGAGGAGACAAGCATGCCACGACAGCAGATGACACTGTTCTTTGTCAAGATGAGGATGGATCCTTCAGCGACTTATCAAGCCGAGGCTGGGATCAGTTTGTCTCGATTTTCTCCTCTACCGGATGACGATGCATGCCCTCCCGAGCAGTGGGACGTAAGATTAACAGGTCATTGAAGATCTTTATATATTTTGGATTATAAAATTTTGGATCAGATTCTTGTTTTGGTTGGACTGTAAAAGACATAAAACAGTGATCGGCATTTTTTTGTCCCGATTTCAGTAATTTTCAATATATTTTTTAAAAATAAAATACAAAATAACAACGGAAATCCATCTCTAAATAATTTTTGAAAAAAAAAATTAATTTAGAGACGGATTTTTGCCACTAAATAATTCTTGAAAAAATAATAATTTAGAAGTGGATTTCCGTTGTCATTTTCTTAAAAAACATTTAGAGATGAAATTCTCTCGTTAAATCAGATTTGTTTTCTTTATTTTTTAACTTCAAAATATATTTTTGGCGATAGAACTCCGTCGTGAAAATTCTCATATTTTTTAACTTTAGCGACCAAATACGTCTCCAAATCAAATTCATTTTTTTTTAAATTAACAAAATAAAATTGATCTAAAAAAAGAAAATAAAATGTTAGCGACAGATTCCGTCGTTAAATTTGTCAACAATAAACAAACACTGAATCAAATTTGGAGATGGATCCGTCCCTAATATGGGTTTAGCGACGGCCCTATTCCGTCGCTAAACGTTGTTAACGACGGATTTTATTCTTTTAACGATGGATTTTGTCCTTCTCTAAAATGCTATTTTTTTTGTAGTGTAACCAAACTCCCGAGTCCACAACTTTATCCGAATATCAAGCCTTATCTAACCCTTCATAGTTGGGGATTAATTAAGTGACGACTCCTCAAACTGTACCATCCGATGGTGCATAACCCCTGTGACTTAAGCTCAGATCCCCAGAAACCGATGTCGACATGAATCACTTCAAATTCATGACAAATTATCCTCCATGATACAACTTGTTAGTCTCTTATTTTGACATTTTGGGAAACGATCATGAAGAATTCTCCTCACAATATATGTTGAGATAATGAGAATCTTATCTGATGTGTTACAGAAATATCTGAGTTTTTGATGTGATCTCCTGATAGAATATTCATCTCGACATTTGGTATCACTCCTAAAACAGTACTCCTATATCCCATAATTTTTACAACGACATGTACTTCGAAATGCTTTATTTTTATTCTTAACGATGACAAAAAAATCTTAAATTAATTTAAGATTAAATTTTACAACTTAATTTATCAAATTATTTCATAATAATTTTATAAAAAAAATGATGTTTGATCATATTAAATTAGATGTCGAAACATGCCGTTGCAAAAATTTTGGGACGGAGAGAATATTTATCAATTTTTACTCCCTCCATCCTATATTAATTTTTAATACTTTCTTATTTGAGCCATCCCAAAATAAATACAATCTTTTTTTGATAACCTTTAAAAAAAAAATCAACTTAATTTATACACTCACTAACTCCTCTTACAGTAAACTCTACTACTATAAAAAAATAAAAATACTCTATATTATTTTTTTTATCAAAATGTATATAAATTCAACACATAAATTCTCATGCCGAAATAATATGTTATTTAATATGGGATGAAGGCACTGCATAAGATGACAGCCAGACATTGTCCATCTAATCTAATTGACTAATACTACCAGGTAGTTAGCAATATTCACCAAGGTCAACTCTCATTTTGGAGCTTAGTCCACCTCTTCACCTATGAAATCACCCATGATATCAAGGGATTATACATTAGGATAAAGCAAAGACGACAAATTGTTTAAAAAGCAGCAGTATCCTACACGATCAAGATCACAGCTCAAAAGCAAAGACACAATTAGGTAGAGCCGGCTATAATTTCCGACCCTCGCGCCTGCACATCAGCGTCAGATGCTAAGCTCTTGTCCCTTGTCGAGTAGGCGACGATCTTGTACCCGAGTCATCGATCTCTTTATTTTGAATGATGTCATGGTACATTGGTCTAAACCACGTCTGAACCGCCCTATATGTAAAATAGGGAAGGAGGGCGGAGACGGTCACGAGAAGGGTCATGAGCCAGTATGTGGGACTCGGGGCGCATGCTTCGACGAGGACATGGTATGCGGTGGTGGAGATCCTTGGAGGGATGTAACCGTAAATGATGAGGAACACATACCAGAAAATGATGCTACCCCAGACGACGACATGTTGGATCCAAGTGAAGTAGTTGATTGTCAAAGCCATTTGACAGTTTACGGTCCACACCACGGAAGAGTACATGGTGGTGCCCAGGACCGAAATGTCAGGTACTTGACCGTCCTTGCGGAAAGACTGAGGAGAAATGGCAGCGGTGGTGAGGAAGAAAATGATGATTGATGAGATCGCTCCGTACGACATCCAGCCTAGTATGCGCCGCCACCTGAAGAGTTTGTTCTGTACTCCCTCTTGATACAACAATGGGTACTGTCGAGTGATCATAAGCAATGGCCACATTAGATTTCATATGGACCATATGATATGGTTCTTCGGGCATGCTATTTGAAGTTTGGAGGTCCATATACCTTGAGACATAGCCGAGCAGAGACATCCTGATCGAATACACCAAGAGCGATCACAGGGAGTGAGGTGAAGAAAACATTATATGATGACATGTACCAGTCGTTGTAAGCTGGTTTGGCCGAGAAAGAGGCATGGTACTCGAACCAAAACAATGTGAGCCCAAACGTTATGTTCTTGTAGAAGAAATAGCAAATCTGCAATCCAAAGCACATCATTCAGCCAAGGTTACATAATGATGCAGACAGAAAGCGGATAAAGTAATTGCTGCCTTCATACAAGCAGGATATTAAACCATAGCAAAGATCTAAATATTCACGATTCTAAACAATGTGAGCTGACGATATCTTTTTGACAGTGTCAAAACTATCAGTTCAATGGGTTACTATCCATGGATTCCTCAACTGTTATGAAGAGCATGCCAATCATGAAATTTTTTCAGGAAGAACAGTCAAAACAGATTGCTATATATACACACTCCTACTCAGGTTTTGAATCGTGTGCGTACCATCATTGTTATCCGCCTATAGCACCAATGGCCATGTACAAGCAACAAACGCTCCAGAAAACGGAATTGGGCAATAGCATAATCACTTGCCATGACAGCCTGCGTTTTGACAGAAGATAAAAGAATCAATTTTAAAATTGATTATGCAAGTACATGTTTGACAAATAATATAAACCATTTATGTTGTGAAAGATTAAAGATACTGGTCACAGATTGCCCATAGGCTGTCTCCCATTCAAGTAAAATCACAAAATGTGACAAAGTCTAAAACTACATGAAGAATCCAGGAGCAGTATGTGAACTCTCAATTCCGGGCGAAGTGGTGTGACTAAGATGTAAGTGTAAATGAAGTCTAAGAACAAAACAACACGGAGAAGGATGAACAGAGTTCTCACCACAACCTGGAGAAAAAAACCATCAACCATGGATAGAATGTAACAAAACATTCTCGTGAAAATAATCAAAGACTCAATTTTCATAAATCCCATAATCCAACTCCCAGATTTAGTACCCTTGATGACAGCACAGAAGTCTTAATCCTTCTACGAAACCTTTCTGCATCATAAGATAGTATAATTTTCCACCATTGCTTACCCTCCCCAAGAGTAAGACTGCGTACATCTCACCCTTCCCATATTTTTTCTTATGACGCGATTACTGTGTGGGTTGTTGTTGAATTTGTATAATAGGCAATCCACAGCATCCTAAGATAACAGCTTAAACGATACCTTGCCCTCAAGTTCATGGAAAAGATTGTGTATCACTCAATGGCCACTGGTCAATGGCCAGTTATCAGGAAGCTTGAAGAAAAAAGAGATCTCTAAGTTCTAATAAAAGTAGACAACAGCATGACACGAGAAAAACGCAATATCTAAGAAGAAAATAGGCCACAACTACTACAAACCTGCATTCCCTCCATGCCACTAATGCCGACTCCAATGTCAGCCTCTTGGAGCATTCCAACATCATTTGCCCCATCGCCAATAGCTAGTGTTGTTTTACCGGTCCCAATTTTAACCAACCTTGTGACCTGCGCACCATTTGCACATTGATCAAATGATTTTGGTCTACACGATAACTTTAATGGCGACCTACAAAGTAATCAATGGAGCGAAGAAAAGAACCTTACAAGGGCTTTCTGTTTAGGTGAAGAACGACAGCATAACACAGACTCGCAGCTAAGTGCAAGCTTTAGAAAGGACTTCTCTAGATTCTTGTCCAGAGCAAAGGATAGTGATGTCCCATCAATTATCAAACCAAATGAAGAGGAGTTTCCTTTGGCAGCAGTGATTTGGGACACTGCATCGCTTATTTGCTTCTTTACATTCTCCAGAGAAGCCTGAAACGAATGGACATTACGTTAAAAATATCTTCAAAGAATGCATCCACAATGAGAGCGATTGACATCAGTCTACCTTCATGACAGCATCCTTATTCCCAAGTTTCTCCAGAGCATTGATTTCTGGAAGATCCAAGGAAATCTCAATATTCTTCATTCCTTGCCTCAATAGACCACAGGCATATCTATATCCAACTATGTTCTCATGTAAGTCAAATCCACAAAAGAATGTAAAGAATCAATGAGCAGAAACGAACCATAGACATACCCGATGTTGATCGCAGTTTCCATTTTATCACCTGTTAATACCCATATCTTGATACCAGCCTTGAAAAGTTTGTCAATGCACTCTGGAACCTTTGCTACAGATAAAGGCCATTCATGTTTGACAAAAAAAACATAGCAAAAAAAAAAAAAAAAAATACAAAGAGGAATAAACTTAGGCCAATATATCATACACATCATCATGACTTTATTCGCCACCGGTTTTACGCAAGAATTTGCGGACAAGCCTACAACATCATAAGATCCTTGGCTTATAGGAGGCGTTTTGATAAGACAATTCAAGCCTTTAGTTAAATAGGAGAGGCCAGCAAAATACAAATTCATGTTGGGGTCCTCTATCTAGTCTAATGTCATCTTTTGTATCGGCCTGTCCTGTGTTACCATCAAGGTACTTTCAGCCTCCCTTTAGAAGTTCAATGTTCTTCTCGAGTGGCATCTTCTTCATTAGCACCCGATTCACACAAGCCATTCCCATAGAGAGTACCCCATTCAGATGCACTTGTAAGAAGTTGCAGAGTAGTGCAAGAGATGCAAAGAGAAAAAAGAACTTTGAGCCTCTTCTATTAATTGCTTATACTGACACATTCTTTAATACAGTCAAGATTGAGTCGATTGACATGTTTCTCATTACAAAAAAAAAAAAAAAAAAGGCCTCTTCAAGTTTTTTAAGAGAATTTTTTTATCTTTTTTTTAAAAAATTTTTGACACCTAAGATATGGATCTTTCATTATAATGTGATTGCATGAAATAAGGGGTTTCTAAGGAACTTAACTCCAATAAAATCAACCTCTTTTATCCAACTCCAACTCAGCAACACAGGAAGCATTACTGACTACGTTTTACTCCCTCCGTCCCACAAAAGATGCAACATATATACGCATGAATACACGTCTAGTTTTCATATCAAATCACATCTGATCGTTCCGCAACATATATTAGGTTGAAATACGTAACTTACACAACCATTGATGTTTCACGATACATTTACAAAAAACTATATTTGATCGTCATTGTACGCGTGTCAAACTTTGTATCGACACGCGTACTAAGTCAGTCCGTTACACCCTTTATGGGACAGAGGGAGTAATTTTTTCTTTTTCTTTTTTCTTGGAAAAAAAAGAGGTCCTGAGTCATGATAAGCAATAAGCTTGGCCCTTGTTTTCCTTGATTGACTTAAAATCTTGAACCACCATCTCTAGTATTATGTCACATGTACTTATGATAAATATATAAACACAATGGACGTCCAATAGGATATTTACCCCCTTTTGCAGTTTGTCCTCCACTGCCGTTGCACCAAGAAGAATTAAGTCCTTTTCGATCTTGTTGGCAACTGAATCCACCAATGCATTTCTATCTGCTGTCACCGAATTGCTTGCCTCAGCAAACTCCACTTCCCAATGTTTGTACTCCTCCTGACTAAGTTCACGGTAAGCCACTACCAATGTTCTTAATCCTGCTTCTGCATACCTACGGATACATTCCTTTGTCTCAGCCTCAAATCGACGACCAGCTTCAGAGAGTCGCTCAAACATAACACTACACAACAGAAAGGAAAAAAAAAAATCATAAAAAAATTTCGGTAATTCAACAGTAAAGCATTAAAACTAGTACTAGGAAAAAGAAAAATCATCTTACCTGTCCGCACCTTTAGAGAAAAGCAGAAGCTGATTCTCTTCACTCTTTAGAATAACCGACATTCTCTTGCGTGAGCTACTGAACTCCAAGACATGAAGAAGTTCGTACTCCCTGACAGATTAGAAAAGTCACATTTAACAAGCCAATATTTTTTAATTAAAATAAATGATTTATGCCATGCCACTTTAACAAAGTTCCTCAAACTGGAAGTCGGGAAAAAGGGATGGTTTAAGGCTATTGGCTGATCACATATGCTGTGATTTGAAGGTGTAGATGGTAATAGTGATCATTTGATGAAGAAAGGGTGTTTCAGAGCTACTACAGATTAAGTTTTGAAGCAAAATTGCAATTAACGACTTAAACAGGAACCAGAAGATGAAATAGTGAAAGAACCACTAGATAAGCAGCGCACCAGAAAATAGTTGTCAATGCGTGTCAGTGTACGGTACGGCACGCATCACCTATGGGAATCTAACTAAGATGTGCTACAGTTTATGAAAAGGTAAGGAAAACAACTTTTTTCTGTTTACTGATGTGCATGAACGTCATATTGATCACCAATCTTCAGAGCTCGCAGGGTCACTTCATCTGGACCTTTACTAGACTCCACCGTTCTGATTGAGTAAACCTATAAAGGAACTAGAATGATGTGATGACGAGGCCTTGAGACCGAAACCAACTAGTCTAGTCTCAAGACTGAATCAATTCTGTCAATACCGGAGTTCACTCAGTAAAAGTTTAGACAGTAATGCCAGGAAGGAGGGCCACTTAGCTGGAACTGCTCTTTCAAAGAAACTAGTCAGAATGGAAGCTGCAAAACTACCATGCTATTTTGGGTGTTCTAGTGGAACTCTTACTAGTCTAGCAGCAAACCCCATTTTAAATTGTCTTTGAAAGAAGAGCAGGGCATAATTTGGAATGTCCGGCTGAAGAGAAAACAGAGATGGAGACTCAGGTTTTACATTGGGTACAAAGGAAAAGAGAGTAAAAGGGGAGTTTGGCAAATCAGTGATGCTCAACGCTATGAGATAATCATCATCATCAAGCTCTTCTAAATCCAGTCAGACGAGGTTGGTCACATGAATCTCATTCTCATTTTGTACGGTCGAAAGATGTCAATCCTAGTGATTCTAATATGTCCATAAGCTTCCTTGCAAACTTGGTCCAAATTATTTTTTATCTGATCTACTCTTTTATCTATACAGATCGACTCACTTCCTCAAAGGTATAACGTGTTTACCCACTACATAATGCAAATGTTATTTCCTAGTTTTCTCCTCAACAGAGGCATCTACAAATTGCGGTAGAATCTTTCTAATACAAATCTTGTCCTTCAGAGTCACTCTACACATCCACCTAGGCATCCCCATCCCTACGATGCCTATGCTCTGATCTGAATTCCTCAGTATTATCCAACATTCAGAAGCATAAATCAGAGCTAGTCTGATGACGACTCAGTGATTTTCTATCAGAAAAGATGCATATGAAAAGATAAATCTTTATCAAAAAATGAAGAGAATAGGGTGAGGATGCTCACACAATTCTAAAGCAACAGTCTGAAACAAAAAATTTAGATAACACCTACAATTCACTGAGATAATGCTAATTCAAGAAAAAAATTGGGCATATCAGATATGTCATGTTTCTCATATCGAGATTATTGAATGATCATAGAATGTCTTGTCTTCTACGTAAACCCCCATACATACGTTGCCTTGATATATTAATGTTTGAAAAAAAAGTTGCCTTGCTATATTAATGTTTTTAAAGACAAAATTTTTTAGAATTTGTTTGGTATCATTTCTGTTTTTCGGTTTTCTGCATTCGTGTCACTAGCCGATGAAACAAATATGATTCAAAATACAAGAATCTATCAAAGAGCCTTGAAATGACCTTTAAAACCTCAAAAACACATGAAAAGACAAAAAAAACACCATAAAAACAACTCAAATTTCTTAGAAACACTCAAAAACGAATGAAAAACGATAAAAACACCATAAGACAATCTCAAATCAATCAATTGGGAAAACAATCAGTTAGCTTTTTGCAAGAGTCTTGAGAAATTTTTCACTGGACCATTTTCCAAAAATAATCCTAGTATCTATAGCATCGCCAAGTAATTTACTGATGCTAACGTGAAATCATATTTAGAACTACAATTAGCTTCTAAACGTAAGGAATGCAAGTTCTAAGTCCATATTCCCATTCAGGAACATAATTTATGCTGAACTTGCTTTCCAGGTACATCTGCCTACAGCAATCATGGAAAATCCAAAAATCCTTAACAATTTCAATTATGCCTAGAAGCTTAGTAGATTTAAGAAAAATTCAACTAGGGACACGATATGGAATTCTGAACAGAAATATATAAGAAACAGGCTCAAGTAGAATAACCTATTAATCCTTTCTCTGCTCTTATAGTCCAATTCATACAACGATACGCTTGTCTGTGTCCTGCGGTAAAATTGAAAGCCAAGTTCCCTAGCAGCAATGACAAACGCTGCTTCATCCGGTGATTCAGCCTCATAAGAAATTTCACCTGTATCTTCATGCACATCCGGAATAGCCGTGTGGCATAAGGCCAATGCAAGCAAAAACTTCTCTATCACCATTGGATTAGCTTCTTTGACCCAATTGCCATTCATGAGGCGTTCATCCTTGAAGTTATAACCTTTTACTGTGCAACCTGATTCGACTTCTTCATGAAGTCCAGAAGCAACACTTCTCGAACCTGGAGAAGCTATACCATTCGCTAGAGCTATCTCCACTTCAGTCATGCCTTGGCCATAAGCAGTGCCAGCTATGCAACATTTAACAAATTCCATCGAGTTGCATGTCAATGTTCCAGTCTTGTCTGAGAGTATGGTATATACTTGACCAAGTTCCTCAATCAAATTAGAGGTGCGAGCACGGGCTGGCCTGTCTGTTTCCTCATAATACATATCCCGATCTTGGTTTATGAATATACTCTGTGCAACCTTCACAATCTCAATCGATATATACAATGAGATAGGAATCAAATATCCATACAACATAAGGGCGGACAAGAAATGCAAAACTGCAGCTAAAGATGCTCTTTTGGGATCAAAAAGCACAGTTGCTGCATCTGGTCGAAGATACCACCTCCTAAGCTTTCCATCAATATCATCCCTCTTGGTCTCAATCCCAAAGTAGACAGAACCAACAAAACCCATCACAAACAGAATAACAAATAGGAGATAAATGATCTTATCCATTGTTCTTTCAGTCCTACTCCTTTTTGAAGGAGGTGTTGTAGCATTCTGCATCACCTTAGTGTCATGCCCAGTAAAAATAACCATGCCATATGCATATTCAGTATTTCGAAGTTTGGAATCTCTCAAAAGAAGTTGTTGGACTGAAAGAGGGTACTGTTTGTCATCAAGGTAGAGTGTTCCAACGAAAGAGTACAGACGTTCATTGGGATCCTCACATTTGACCACTGCCTTGAAGTCCTGAAATAAAGTATCATCATGCAAAGAACATGTCGCTTCTAATGAATGCTTGACCTTCAGGTTTGTTTCCCCATCAAGATTTGACGTCTCCACATAGCATATTCCATCTTCATAGCTCGATGAAAGTAAGAGCAGATCAGCAGGAAAGTACTCATCTTTGTATACCTTCAAAACATCGCCCACTCGAAGTTGCTTCCATTTTGTTTTAACAAATGCTTTAACATTCCTATCGTAAGCTTCCACTTCCCTATTGTTTGCCTCAATGTCCTGAAACAAACAATAAATAGGGAAAAAAACCTAAAGCATCAGTTATCAAATATAGAAAAATAAGAGAAAATGATTGGTCATAATGATTAATTGATATTATAAATATAGAACATACAGCATGGGCTCAAAGCTAGCACAACTTAAAAACGGGCATGGGTCAAAACAATGCTTTAGTCTTCATTGATATTATTTTGAAAAATGTGCACACTACAAGCTAATCAGATGGCCGCTTCTTCCTAAATTTCCTCATAGTTGGATAGCAACTTGGAAACCCTTTTTCACGTGTAACATGAATCTTGTTCAGGTTCATAAAGGAAGGCTCTGACTTTTGCAAAGTTATGCAGCTCAGCACACATCTGGTTATGAAGTATTGGTGGTAAAGAAGTATCTAGACAACATTCACGAAGGAAAAAATGGTGCAAATGGGATCAGCATGCTGGATAAGGAAAAATACCACTTGCACTAAGAGGGAAACAATCCAGATGCTGAAAGTGAAGATAAGATACATCAAGAATACAAACTAAGCTACAGAAGTATTTCCAGTACTTCAATTCATTGATTCAAACCTTCCTCAAAGAACCAGACTTCAAAACTCAATTCTAAAAAATAAGAACTGCTTATATTTTTCATAAAGTGGCACTCAATTTCTAAAACATCAAGCAATCACTTCACTGTCCCAGACTCTCAAACCTCAACAACATATATGCCAAACTAAGCAAAGAAAGAAATTAATGCAAATTCTGCGCCAAGTTTACAAGCAAAGTAGCACTTTGTTTCTTCTAGCACGTGGTCATCCAAGATGATCCTACATACTACATAGCATGCATTCAAATAGAGTAAAGATGCAATAAAATAAATTAAAACTAAACTAAAATAAAATAAAATAATGTGAATGCAGTCGCATGGCCTTCTTTGACAAGTCAGCTTTGTTTCATCATCTCACTATGGCTATACTACTCCTAAGCCTCATTATCATTACCTCTCCTCTTAATGCCATTCTCGACAATATGCAGATAGAACTATAAATTTTCCAGCTGAGGAGCTATCATAGATTTTTTTTTTCTTTAAGCAAATATGTTTTTATAATTTATATGTCCTTTCCATCCATTCCTAGTTTACTTAGTTTCTATTTAGTTAACATCTATATGACTTCACCTGAATGAAGAAACAAAAACAATAGAGTATCATCAGACACCCACGATATATGATTTAGGGTGATATACATTGCATCATCAATATACCAAAAATAATAAATGGAATGCACTATCCCTCAGGCATTGAGTTGGCAATGCATGGAAAGGTATAAATCCCAGATTTACAAGAATGTAACTTGTTCCTCTAACAAATGGAGCAGTTATGAGACCCTCACATCATAGGATACAAGCACAAGGGATAGGGAAATGAAAAATAAAATAAATAAAATAAAGGGTTTAACTGATTGCCTCGGATGAAATCTCCAAAGGGAAGTCATAACATGCCATTAAACCAATTATAACCTTTTCACTAGATTAATTCAAGACAAATGCTCGCTTTTCAAAAGTCATTTGAAACCCACATTTTCATCCGTTGATTTCACGCAATTAGCTAGAAATCATGCAGAATCAAATGAAAATCAACCAATGATGGATGGAGTTTCCATTTAATTGTCAAGAAGTGATTGTGCAGCCCCATCAAGCCATAACAACTAGTACAACCATTACCATATTAAATCTTTATCCAAATATATGGATTCAGCTATACGATTTTTCTATCGCAATGCCCCCCTTGAGATAATGTTAAAAAGGAATGCACATAAGATGGTCAAGAAGACACATTCTACATAACCAAATCCACAGAATAATCACTAGAACAATCATCAGTCCACAAAGACCAAGCCTCATTACCTGTTTCTTCCTCTTCCAATCCTCGACAGCCTCCTTCGCCATCGTCGCCCCAATAACAACCACAAGCGGAGCAAGAACACTAACAGCAGTGTACGGAGCCAAAGGACTAAACGAAACACATGCAACAACCACAAAATACGCATTCGCGACACGCCTGAACTGCTCCGCCAACGACTTGGGCACGAAATTCAAAGCAGTATACTTCGTTGTAGACACGTAATTGTCCCCATAAACCCTCCCATTCGCCTCGCCCTCATCTGGGTCATTACAATACACAACTCTATTGAAACCCAGTTGCCCGATTCGCGAATGCTCGTCGTTAAACCTCGATTTGAAGCATGAAAACGAATACAATTTGCTTAAACGGATTGCCCTTTTCTTGTTCTTCTTGTTTCGCTCGGGTTCCATTCTTGATCTGGTGAAGGGGTTCTTTGCTTGAGGGTGAAGGGAGGAGATTTGATAATCAAGATGGATCTTTGGGTGATTTGTTGGTGGGTTTGGGTGGAAATTGAAGGGGTTTGGTGGTGAGCGGTGGGTGAGGTGATTCTTCGCCTCTGATTAGGAGAGAAGGTGACTCCCAGAGTGTGGAGTCAACTTCTCGAGTCTTTGATGCGCAAGGTGAGTTATAGGGTTGTCAAAATACTAGACTTGGCCGGATTTCAGTCCGGGCTTCGTAGCCCGGCACTATTGTTCGGACGGGTCGGTCCGACCTGTGGGTCTTGGTCGGACGGGTCTCATGGCTTTGCCCCAGGTGGATCCCAGTCCGGCCTGACCCATGGTCCGAGCTTCCAGTTGATTGGACGGATCGGACTTTTATTCGTTCGGCCCGATCAACGATAACCTCTTTTTAAAAAAAAGTCGTTGGTAGAAAATGATGACGTTTTTCAAAAAATTCAACGTTTTTGGTGTTTTTTTCTATACACAATCAGGACAGAAAGGTTGATATTTCATATCTGAGAAAACCGGTGACGATTTGTTGGAATCGTTGATGTTTTTTTGGTGAAATGTCAACGTTTTCCGAAAACCGTCATCGGTTTTCTCAGATATGAAATATCAATCTTTCTGTGCTGAGTGTGCATAGAAAAACGTTGACGTTTTTAGATAAACCGATGACGGTTTTATAATTACCGTTGATTGGATATTTCGAAAGTTGTATTGATGTTTGGATATTTGAATATTTCAGATGTTATTTGGATACTTGGGATGTTGTTTGACGTATTTGATTCGATGTTTAAGCCTTTTTCATGATTTTGGTGTAAGGGTTATGTCAAGTATCAATATATATGACAAAACGCATGTTTAAAGGTTTTGATACTCCATGAAGCATATTTTGTTTTTTTTGGCTATAAACCTAAAAACCGTAACCGGTTCCTGAAAAACGTCAACGATTTTTTACTCAAAAAAAATTGAGAGCAAAGCTATTCATATTCACAAAAGACGTTAACGGTTTCTATAAAAACGTCAACGGTTTTATACAAACGTCATCGATTTTAGAAAAAAAGTCAAAAGAAATTACAAAAGATAAGATTGATTTGGTATATTTTTATATAAAAAAATTACAAAAGAAAAAAGTTATAATTTCTTTGAAACTGATAAAAAAACCTTACGATTAATATGAGACGGAAGAAGTATTAGGTTTGTGATAATAAATCTATGATCGACAATTAAGTTCTGGTTTGATGCTTACGAAATGACATTACGACTAAGTGTTGGGCAATATTTAAAGAATATCGTATCTTGATGTACATATCTCATTTGTTTAGTTTTGGATGTTTTATGTACTAAATATATGAGAAAAGTGTTGAAGTAGCATGCAGAAGTCAAATAACTGTTGCAATTCATCATAAAATTTCAAATATATAAAATTTTAAAAAATCCAATTAAAATTTGAATAACTGTTTTAGGGAAACATATGATGGAGAAAAATCTACAGCAACAACTCCCATTTCCCCCTAAATATATAGTATGATATTGTAATGTTCAGAATTTTCATTACTTATTAAAAATGCATATGGTGTTATTATCGTTAGACCCAACGTCTCAATTAGGTAAAAACTATACTTCATATCTTAGTCATAAGAATTAAATTAAATTCACTTATACATTATTAGTTTGAAAACTTATGATGCACTCAATCATAACTCAGAATATCACCTTTGCAGCGGAATATACATTTTTTTTAAGATCGAAATACCTTTCATACATAAGTTACCTCCAGCATCAAATCTTAGGTCGTACTTCTCCTCCAAGTCTTGATCCTGTAACAAAGAGAAAAGGAAAGACATAGAAAATTAGTTACCGTGAGTTATAAGAGCTCAATAACGTGTCGATCCCTTCCCAGGAGATGCATGAGAGGAAGAAAAAAAAGAAAGGTTTGATCACTTAGATCATATATTCCAGTACTCTGGAATCAATACACCACTTAAGGGAATAGAGAGAAGAAGATAAAAAAGAAAAAGAAAATGATCAATTGTATCCTTTGTTCCATCACTTTGGAACTATCATGTCAATCTGTCATTCACAATTACCATTACAAGCATACCAATGATTCATCTTAATCACAAAAACACATTTAACACTATGTAACAACGCTTAAAATCACAAGTCAATCGACACTCCAGACATTATATCAACGTCATTTACTACCATCATTCCCTTTATGGTATGACAGTCAAGACCTTAATAATAAACAAATTGAGACAATGACGCTATGACATGACAGGTTTTCAGTCCAAGTCTGACACACTATTGCACTCAGCAGTTCATTCAAGACTCTGTTACACTTATCATCATATCAATCACATAGAGACGATAGACAATAGATACCCTTAATGTTATAATTTTGTCTTTGACGAGACTTATTCAATTTCATAAGTAACCTCTCTTCAGCTTTAGCAAAAGGGACATCCGCGAAAGGGGATCAGTCAAACCGGAATCAGGATCTTCTACAGTGAGATACTCTCATACCAAAACGACCTCACAAAGACGATGAAAAAATGTCACCACAAAGTCACTATATAACACAAACAACAGACATAATACTCTTTGTATTTTATACCACAAAGTTATCTCATCCATTATGGATTTACACTTCTTTCACACATTCACCCTCATTATAGAAACAAACAAGGCATAACACACACTACACAATAACACTCTATAGCACTCAGTATTTAGCGCACAACACACAGTAGTTATAGTCAGTATTTTATGTCAGTCACATTTAATGATTACGTCCAAAGATTCCAATGCATATTATTATACTCATGGTATAATAATATGCACCGTCACACCCGATAAATCTAAACGTTACCTTTTATCACAATTCTTCACATGCACATGCTCAGCCTTGTCCTTAAGTGATAACAAGTAGCGTCTACAAGTCCTATAATATGATAGGATTCACATATTAATATATAATACCCGAGAAATTTTGGGAGTTTTAAAATGAATATATAACGTTACGATTTTAAAAATAAATGGTGCTTAAAGGTTATATATTTAAATCCAAGAAAATATTTGATTATTAAATCAAATATGAGGATGGGATATTTAGGATAATTAAATGATCGTTGCGATGATGAAAACTAGGAACGAATAACGTTACAACGATATAACGTTACAACGATATAACGTTATAAACGTTGCACGATAGGGCCATTGATTCCATAAATAATGGATTATGACTCGGGGGGTCATATTATCGTATATGGGATAAATCTATCGATGCAAATGAATTATCGATGATTAAATATTATAAAATATGGGTAAATATCAGATTGAACGAGACATTTCGTGGGACGGAACGGGGTATTTTTCCCCCACGCACTCAACTTCTCCACTATCAGTCCCACTCTCCCGCCTTGTGCTCTCCCACTTCAACCACTTCCACCATTCCACTCTTCCCTGCCTGCTACTAGCACTGCCACCAGCTAATTTCAACAGCGGCCGACAGTCGCCACCATCATCACGATCACGCATCGCTCATCGTCATCATCGTCTTCGTCATCTCATCATCACTCCATCATCGTCATCGTCTCACCATCAACATTGACGTCACAAGGACAGGGACAGCGGCAGCTTGAAGGAAGAATCAACAACGGTAGATTGATCAGATAACGTCAAAGGATCCGTTCGTGTGATCGTGTGCATCGAGGATCATCGTTAATCAAGATAACCTCACCCGTCCGAGACGTCTCTTTTATTCATTCACACGATTTAAGCACGTCCGTGCATGTGTGGGGTGTGTTTACGCAGTGTTTGATGTGTATGCAATGATTTGGATGCGTTATGGTGTGAATAGAGGGATCCGTGGCGTTGGACGGAGGTTTTCT
>JAOVYX010018650.1:0-19768 GCA_035668315.1 Drosera spatulata
CACCTACAGTTTCTTCCCAAAACTTCTTCCCGTGTATACTCTGTTAGTTCCAAGAAGCTGTCTGACGCAAATATCTGTAAGAGAAAGTCCGTCAACAACCACAATGCAAGCAAAAAGTTCACGTATGTAGCCAGCATAGAGGTTGGCATTATTTTCACATCAAAACACACAAGCTTACAACAGACTACAGTTGAAAACTGGTCATGAATGGGATCATTCATTTGACATGAACTTTTGTCGCTATAGTATAGACTATAGAACATGATTTTTAAAATCTTGCCACTATGGCTTTTTCTGAAAAACAGAGAAGATTCCACGAGAACCAGTTTCTGATTAAAGGGTCAGATAGACGCATAGAGCTTCTGATTCTCGAGTGGGAGGAGGGGTGAAGATACTGAAAGCTGAAGTGACTTCTTTGAAGCAAGTAACAAGTTGATTTCCTCTAAGTTTCATATGATCGTAGGAAGCAAGGGAAAACTTTTTGGGCAAACACTACTGCCATCAACAGATGAACAAATTTCGGAGAGATAATTAGTACATAAACAGAAAGCAATGTGAGATTACTATGTTGATAAAGGTATAAGAAGTCGTGCACAGAGAACAAAATTGAATGAAAAACAAATGTCGCATAAATATTCAACTTACAATTGGGTTATCAGGAAGCCTAGGATCGCTTATCACAAAGTTCTTCTCGATCCTCTCCAGTGTGGTTGCAAGGTCAATTCCTTGACGCATGTCTCTCCCCCTTTCATTGCGTTCCCAGCTGTCAGCACGGTCTACGTCCTTTGTCATCAGGACTTCAGGCTCTATTCTTGGTTCATTTTCATGTTTTCCACTAGTACTACCAGATAACGATTTTTTCGGCCTGCAAGACAGGGGAAATCAAATCATTACCCTAGCCAAATTAACGAAGCACATACAGTATCTAATACCCAATAAAGCACATAATTTCGCAGTAGCAGAAAGATCATCTAGAAAATGTGTGTGGATTTCATATACTAACCCCATGAAGGATACGCGGGTAGATTTCCTCGATTTCTTCCCTGGTTCTTGTGATGACTCATTCCCAATGTCTACTTGGGCTGCAACATCTCCAATAACTGCAGATTTCGGCAGCATGTAATCAACGCCAGAGTTCTCCTCCTCAAGTCCATTCACGTGGTTACTCAAATCTTGAATTAGAGACCGGGGATGCTTCACAGTTTGAACAACCTCCGTGATGGAACCCAATGCCACCTCCTTCTGTCGAGCTGCCACACGAGAAAGAAAGAAAAAGCTGTCAGCCTCTCCACAAATACAGCAGGCAACTCTAAACCCATCAAACTCAGAGACCACACTCACCATCATAACGAATCAACGAAGTAGGCAAACCATTAGGGCGCAATTCCTTTTCATTTATGCCTTCGGTATATTTACTGACCTCCACCTGCATTCTGCACCACAACCCATTACCCTTTTCATATCATGCTAGCATTCTAAAACCTTTCCAGACCATTATCAACAAAACCCTAAACCTATAACAACAAGGCAATGCAGTTAGAATCAATATCCCAGCACAAAGTTCACAGAACTAGAATCATAGAACCAGACTGACTCTCATTGAATCTAATGGCAGATCCCAGAAGACAGTTTTGACCAAGCGCTCAAGTAGAAAACCGTATACCAACGATACCACTCCATGTAAACACAACCCATTACTCACATAGACAAACAAACCACATTTCCTTAAACACCATCAAAATTTCAACACATCACCAACCAAAACTGACATCGAAAACAAAAGGGTTCGTATCGTTAGTATATACCCAATGAACTTGACAGCGCGGCCGGTGTCATCCTTGATGGGAGTGACTGTGAGAAGATTCCAGAATGGGGTTCCATCTTTCTTGTAATTCAACAGCCTCCCACAGTAACTCTTCCCGTTCTTCACCGCGTATCGTATCTTGTCCACCTCTTTCAGGTCCGTTTCCGGCCCCTGAAGAAACCGGCTGCGAAATTACACGCAAACGAACCATGAGAATTGAGCCAGGTGGATTTTCATCCATGGTTGAAGAACTACGAGGAGGAGCAATGCCCAAATGGGCTCAGCAGATGCTGATCAGTTTGTGATCCGCGAATGAGATCGAATTTTTGTCAGGTTCCCTAACCCTTCTTTGGATTAGAACTTGTGCATTTGTGATTGTGCAACCCTAAAATCTGTATCACAAGTTTGGCTTGTTGTTTACCACTAATGCCAATCTTTTTTACGAATCGAAATCTGTTGCGATTGTAATATAATATAAGAGTATAAGATATCCTATATTTATCATTAAATCTTATAATATATATTTTTTATATAAGAACTGAACATTTAACGTTCGAATAAAATAATTAATATTTATGTCATCGATTGTTCCATGACACTATGAAGCTGCACCACAATATGCAATAATGGAAACTCACCAATTTCTGCCAATGACCTCTTTTAATGAGTAGCCAGTCATGGTGTAGAACCCATTGCTAGCATACACGATGGGGCAATCCGGTTTAGTCGCGTCGGACACAACAAATGTCTGCTTCAGAGTAGCCAATGCATCCTTCAGCTCCTGTGAGACCCTAGGGATCTTCTCCGATGATTCGCTCGACGTCCTCCCTGAATCATTCCTGGATCCCTCCAATGAGCTCTTGCTCGCATCTCTTTCGGACCCATATGGCTTGATCACATTATCCTTGGTTTCGTCTTTGGTGTTAGTCGGCTCGCTCTCGAATGCCATCCACTTGCTCAGTGGTTCCCTGGTCTTTTTAGCTGGCGCTTCTGGCACCACCTGATAATCGCTGGTGCTGGACTTTATCTCTGATGCTGATGCTTCCATTATCAACGGTCTACTCGTCCAACAACCTAGCATCACAAAAAAAAACCTATAACTATTCAGAAATGTCCTGATTTTCCCTGTTTTTGAATTGGAACTCCTTTTTCATGCCTTGCTTGCTGAATTGTACTGTTCCATTAAGAGCAAGTCCTGGCTCAATTTGATTCCGATATTCAATATCTATCCATATTTGTAAAATTCAACCTTGCTACAAGAAAACTTCATACAAGTGATAACACAAGCTAATCGGTCTTGAAGTTGCAAACTGTATAATACATCCATGGCCTATCTAACCTGTGAGAATCCAACCAGATCATCAAAACTCCACGAAATTAACATAATCGTGATGTGAATTTAATCATAAACAGAAACAAACTCATATCTACTACAAGCATAACACAGAACCAAAACCAAAACCAGAGTACAAGATTATGTGCTTACAGTTTCAAAGACACCGAACAAACTGTGAGTATTTCTTCAATGCATTTCTTTCCTCTGTTGCTTCTCCAAATAGATATCAAGCCAAAAGCTAAGCCTGAAGTCCTCACAGATTGTCTTGGAACCAAAAACGAGTAAATGAATTTTGTGTGGATAGAAGAAGTTTGCTGTTGTGGTTCAATTCACATGCTGAATCGGGTTAGATGGGCCAGCTGCAAAGAAAACGATGTCAAACAACATATCATTATACATATATGATACTGTTTACGACTTATGAGAAATTTATCTTTGAATAATAAACAGACTTATAGCATGGTAAGTGCTGTGCCATGTTGCTCAAATCTTGGCCATGAGTTAAGTACTGTTTAGGTGTTGTACAAGTCCAAGAAAATTTTAGGGGCTGGTGGGGTTGGAAAATATTGAATGAAAGATAGGGATAGGGTGGAGCAACCAGAGAAAACGAGGACCAAAAATTAGGGATAGAGTGGAGGAAAAGTCATAGACATTTTTTTTTTTGTGAGGACACAAAGTGACCAATTGTAAACATGAGTACTGTTGAGGTTGAGGTTGAGGTTCATAGAGTGTGGATGACGTGATGAGTTCCTTGTTTCTTATTGGCTGATTGGCTTCGTAAGATCCCCTCTCGATCGAACGGTCCTCATTTTTGTTATATACGCAGTATTAGATCCTCATTGATTCTGATAAAAAAGTTCGTACTAATGTACGTTTGTGTATCCGAACAACTGATGTATAAGAACACTTATTAAGAAATTATTGTATCTATTCGAGTTTATTTACAAATGACTAGTTTGATAACTTGTCGAATCAGTTATATAATCATCGAGCTGATGAGTCATCTCGATTTTATTTTCAATGCTTTTGTCCTTCTTTTGACTTGGGACTGTTATGACGAGTGATCTCGAGTGAGGCTACTATGCATGCGAAAATCATATGCAAGCAACCTACGTCCGTAGGTTGTTTGATTTTTGTTATCAGGGGACAGATCTTTTCTTTTCCGACAGGGACATATAAGCCTATTCATCATATGATTTGAATGAAATACTATGTATCAGCAATTCAGCATATGCTGTATAAGAGAAACATGCAACTTATGTAGATGCCGGCGTCGTTGCAGTTACTTGAGCGCTGCAATTACAAGTATGGAGAGGAAAGATGGCCTTGGTCCACGAGCGACGCGACACAATCATCAAACATCTCTTCAATCGTCTTGAACGTGAATCCCAACCTTGTAATCTTGTTAGCACTGAAGTCATAATAAGGTCTATCCAATTTCTCAAACCTGATAAAAGAAAAGATGCATAATAGACGTTCAACCAAGCTTATACAAGGATAACTGAAGAGTTTCTCATTGCAGGTTATTTCCACTTAGCCTTGGTTACAAAATCTAAAGTTCAAAAGACATGGTACGGAGAACCAACCTTGTAGGAATAGGATAAGAAGGATAGCGAGCAGCTAACAAAGAAGTCAAGTCATCAACATCCATCATGGTAGAGTTGCAAAGGTACCGTCCACGGGCGTTGTTGTGCTCATAAACCAGGATGTGGCACTGAGCAACATCATCAATATGAACATATCCCATCCTTCCATGGAGCTGGAATTTTGCTTTCTCTCCTATTGATTTTGACACAAACGCATAATTTCAGCTCATGACAGACTACTTGGACAGGATTGGTGAAACGAAACATATCAGATTTATGGTATTATGTGATTACCTTTAAACAAGCCAAGC
This sequence comes from Drosera spatulata, assembly GCA_035668315.1. Lineage (NCBI taxonomy): Eukaryota > Viridiplantae > Streptophyta > Magnoliopsida > Caryophyllales > Droseraceae > Drosera > Drosera spatulata. Next base: position 5,038 of record JAOVYX010018650.1, read on the forward strand.
ACGTCCGAAGCAGTCTGGCATAGTGTAGGAGGCAAACTAGGCCCGATTAGGAATGATGGAAGGATGGTGACCAGGTCGATGTTGTTCTCCTTACAGAATGCCCATGCTGCTTGTTCGGCTTGGACTTTTGATAAAGCATACCAGACCTTATAACCATATAGCACAGCGACAAATTAACTAATGCCAAAAGTTCGACAGAAATTTGGCATAAGATTGAATAAGTTTTATATTACCTGTAGCCTCTCACAGAGTTCGGCTGAGCTCCAAGTCGATTCATCGAGAGGAATGTTGGGATCAAAATCATCTCTTGCCCTGATGGCTGAGGATGATGAAGTGAGCACCACACGCCTCAGAGACGGGCTCTTCTTGCACGATCGTAGCACGTTCAATGTGCCCTCCACGGCCGGCTCCAATATTTCAGCCTATACAGGTATCAAGTTAAACAATATTACCAGCAAAGACTATATATATGTTCACGAGGTAACAACTGTTAACGAGTATGACTTGACTGTCAAAGATTTGGAGCTAGGTCAAGCTTGCCTTTGGATCTTTTATAACTTCTACAACGGGCGAGGCAGTGTGAAAAACTCCTTCACATCCTAGGATCGCATCATCGAAACTTCCTTCCACTGTGAGATTGCCCTTCACTAACTTCAACCTCTTATTCGCTCCTTCCAACCTCCACAAATGTGCTACTTTCTTATCATCTCCTGGATCTCTCACCGTTCCTACAACGAAATATCCCGCTTGGAGGAGCCGCTTCACGAGCCATGAAGCAAGATACCCAGATGCTCCTGTCACACATACTTTGCCTTTCGACTCAATAACTTGGTTCATTTTTCCTATGCATGTCAAAACCGATTCTAATCAAACATCGTACGTGTGCTCCTCTCCAACACCTCGGGGCAAATATATGCATACTGTGCATTACAAGGTAGGGAGATGGTGAATCACGAAATGTTCGTGACGCAATATCCAACTCGATTTAAAGTAGGTTGATAACCTTGCAACTCGAGCCTTCAAACAACCTCAAAGTAGCTAAAACGTACTACTGATGTCCATAATCAATTTACATCATAATCATACGATTCTGGCTGTTGGTGCAGCTACTCAGCTAGCTTAATGCAATGGCCAAAATGGGCCGCGGCCCAGTAGACAGAACATGACCATAGTACCCCCAGCTCATACCTGGTGCATCAACCCATTTCTTTCCTTTTTTTTTTCTTGGTTTTTCGGGTAGGAATGAACCCATTTCTTTATCATAATCCTGCCGTACATTTCTGGTCCCAGATAAATTATGTTGACCAATATCTTATATTGTTAAGACGAAATAAAAAAAAAAATTTCATTATTGTATAATTTTGTTTGTCAATCTTTTGCTCTAAATAAATGACAATATTTAACATTTTATGTCTTTCTAATAAATTTTTTTTTGAACGAACGATTAATTTTTTTTTGTCATTTTAAAAAACAATTATTTTTCAATATTTAATTTAAAATTTTTCTTATGTTTTGATATTCATTTTAATTTAAATGATATATATATAAAAAAATATAATCATATATATATATATAATATATATATAATTCATAAAATCATTATTTTTTAATTGATACTAAAATATAAATAAAATTTTCACAACATATTTCTGTATAATTTAAAATTAAAAAAATCGCAGAAATCATAAAGGTATGGGTGCGATATATACCGTACAGAACAACTTCCCTCTTCTATTTGATTTTTCATCGCTTGTTATCTTCATCCTCTCCTCCAAACCCCACCCCACTCCACTCTAGGGTTTCCGATTCCACTCTCACGCGCCATCCTCATCCCCACCCCCACACGCGCCGCCGCCGCCGACAATGCCCTCCTCCATCACCACCTCCTCCTTCTCTGTCCTCGGCGCGCCCTTCGAGGACGGCCACCCGGCCTCCTCCCTCTTCAACAAGGGCACCTCCTACACATACGATGGCGTCATCTTCCTCCCACACTACATCGACTTTCCGCCGACGCCGTCTCCCTCTCCTCCCCCCTCACCCGCCGCCTCTCCCTCTCCCTCCCCTTCGTCTCCTCCCCCATGGACACCGTCACCGAATCCTCCATGGCCATTGCCATGGCCTCCCTCGGCGGCATCGGAATCATACACTCCAACAACTCCGTATCCGAGCATGTGTCGTTGCTTCGCTCCGTTAAGTCCCGCCGCATCCCTTTCGTGTCGGATTTCGAAACCCTAGCCCCCGAGGAGTCGATTGATTCGGGGGAAGCAAGTGTGGTTCTTGTGACGGAGGATGGGACGAGGAAAACTAGGGTTTTAGGGTATGTGAAGAGGGATGATTATGAAGATTTGAAGGGGAAGAGAGTTGGGGATGTGATGAGGAGAGTGGAATTCAGTGTGCCAGAGTGGATACGATTTGGATCAGATTGCGGGCTTTTTGTCCGGAAAGGGGCTCGAATTGGTGCACACGGTGAACGAGGAGGAGGAGGTGGTTGATGTGGTTTGGGTTGAGGATGTGGAGAGGATCAAGGGGTTGCCGAAGATGGGATTGCCATCACTTGGTTCGAAGGGGGGGTTCTTGGTGGGAGCGGCAATTGGGACGAGGGAAGAGGATAAGGAGAGGTTAGGGGCGTTGGTGAAGGGAGGGGTTGATGTGGTGGTGCTGGATAGCTCGCAGGGGAACTTGATTTATCAGTTGGATATGATCAAGTATATTGGAGGGAATGTGGTGACGATGTATCAGGCTCACAACTTGATTCAAGCTGGGGTTGATGGATTGAGGGTTGGTATGGGGTCTGGTTCCATTTGTACCACACAGGAGGTCTGTGCCGCTGGTCGAGGCCAGGTAAAGTTGCTGCTGCTGTTTCTGTTCCGGAACTGTTCTATTGCTTATTAATTACTGATGACTGTGATGAGCTTCAAGTACTGTGATGATTATCAATTTATCTGCCGCCAAATTCACTATCTTTCTATGTGCTACCTTTAGCGGCATCAATTATCGTTTATGTTGGCTGCTAAGTTGCTAATGGATTTGCACGTAGAAAGAATTATGTGATATGTATTGAGAAGTTTCTTGTTATCTCCTGAGCATGGGAGTTTAGTTGTGTTACTTACACTGTGAGGAAGACTACTTGTTTAGATGGCATGTTACCTTTGAGGCCATCATTGCCTCATTTTATTGGAGATTACTTACTCTCCCTTTGAATTAGGCTATGGCTGTTTTCAAGGTGGCATCAATTGCTTCACAAAGTGGTGTTCCTGTCATCGCGGATGGTGGCATATCCAACTCCGGACACGTTGTGAAGGCCTTGGTGCTTGGAGCATCGACCGTCATGATGGGAAGTTTCTTGGCTGGGAGCACCGAGGCCCCTGGTGCTTATGAGATTCAGGTGGCCGTCTGACTTTCTTGTTTTATTAATTCCGGCTAGCCCTGGTGAATGTGGCTTGTGGTGTTTAGCTTTGTTACTCTAGCTTCAACTTGCTTGTATCTAATATCACTTGTATTTTGTATAGAATGGATGCCGTGTGAAGAAGTATCGAGGTATGGGCTCATTGGAAGCCATGACAAAGGGCAGCGACCAACGGTATTTGGGAGACAAGGAAAAGCTGAAGATTGCTCAGGGGTTGTCGGGGCTGTCGCGGACAAAGGCTCTGTCTTGAAGTTCCTTCCATATACCACGCAGGCAGTAAAGCAGGGTTTTCAAGACCTTGGTGCTAACTCCCTTCGGTCTGCTCATGAATTGTTGAGGTCAAATGTATTGAGGCTTGAGGTATGATTAAATCCTTTCTCATGACTTAGATAACAGCAAAACGGCGAAAAGAACCAGTTTTTATGTGCCTTAATGCCTTGGTATCCGATTGGATTATTTTTCCCCCCTGTGGTTTAACCCTTATTTAGGGGTATGTGATTTCCTCACCTTATGGGAGTTTCCAGTATCTTGTCAATTTTGTAACGATAGAAATTGGTCTTGTCTCTCGGCTAAGAATCATGGACGTTCATGACCTAATGGGCTCTTGTGTCAGTCCTGATGTACGCACAGGCTCCGCACAAGTTGAAGGTGGGGTTCACGGACTAGTTTCTTACGAGAAGAAGGCATTCTAAGACTACCAAGCAAACGGATAACCCTATGTTGAATTGAGATTGGAGTGTCTAGTAGAAGCCAGCCCCTTTGCCTGCTTATACTTGAAGAGTGTCTGCTGCACTGGCCAGGAGAAGTTTTGTAATGTATCCTATACTCTTTAGCGTTAAAAGTTATCTTATTAGAGATGTAGTCTGTCGCACTGATGAAACCGGAAATCTGAATAAATCGTGATGATTAAACTGTTGCTTCATATTCACTTATCATCCTTGGAGTTTGATGTTGATCTTTGTACATCTAAGGAAAAATTTCTCAGCCCCAAGTTGCTCTGGATTTGTTTGTGTTGATAAACATATTTCAATCTTCTGATATGTGAAAAACATGAAGCCTTTTGGATAACCATCCTAATATACCATCAAGTCAATGCAGATAAGTACATGCATTCAAGTTATAACAATGGGATCCTGAAGAATCTTTTTCGCTATACCGCTTAACTTCTCTGAAGTGAATCCATCATCTTCTCCGTAAAATAGATGTAAGACCTTGCTCATCTTCCAGAACAAATCCTTGCAAGCCCATGGAACCACACTGTCTTCACGCTGCAGAACTAATCGCAGCAATTCTCTCCTCTTAGTCACAGCCATATTCTTTATGCCTTCAACTGCCTCCTCTATAGTATCGGCTCCGCAGTGACTCATGTGCAATGACACAGCGTTCAATTTCCCCTCCTTGGCCTCTCTCTTGACAATAAACAACGAGCAAATTAATATCGTTTAATGAAGACGAACTTTAAAAAGTTGATCAAGGGAATTGAATTTTACCTCAAAGCCTCTAACATCATTGAGTAGACGGCCGCATGTGCTCATGAACTTATATAGATTGCTGTATTCTTTGCTTCTAATTGCTTCCTCAGACAGCTTCGGCCCCAGCAGGTAAAGTGCTGGAAGAACAATCGGGCCTAATGCAAATGACATGTATGCATTCTCCAAATACTCCTCCATCGTTGGCACTGAGTTTTCCCTCGACATCTCCGCTTCCCTCCACATAGACTTAATGAGTTGATGCCACTGTCAAACAATCGCCTAGTTCTTGTTAGCTTCTTAAGCGATTATAAGAGGAAGTGACTTGCAAAACCAGGAATTCATAAGCAACCTCTAGTGTAATTGAAGAGGTGGTGTTTTGATAGTACGAGCTTACCACTCCATAAACGTGTGGTGCAACGTTACGGTCTTGATATCGGCAAGCTTGATCTCTGATTTCAGAAGCGGATGAAGTGCAGAAAACACCATTTCGACCTTTTCCAAACAGCAAGTAGCCTCGTCCTTCGTGTTCCACCTGCAGTCCATCCTTGTGCAACAATCAGCAGCTGGGTTTAAACTCTTGGTAAGCGATCCCAAGAATAGAGTACGAGTCTAGGAGAGGCTTTCAATGCATTGTGAGAAACTGAGAACTTACCGTTGGACTAACTGTATCAGGTCTAGTTGTTCTTCTACTGAACTTCCAACGTCAAAGAAGTCATCAACTACTGTCGTGAGAACGCCATTTTTTGCCCATGACAGGCGTGCATCAGCTAGTTCAGGAGAGAAAACGGTTGATGCTGCAGCGAAGTAGCAGTAGCTAAGTTTCTGTCTGGAAAAGCTTAGCTGGTCTAACTTGTTGTCCCTGTAACACCTGCTTATAAGTTCGGTCAAAATGCTTCCGATGAAAAGGATTTTGGGATAACATTTCAAAGGTTGAGATGGAATCATACTGCTCGAGCTGTGTAAGTTCTTGGACGTGTATCGACTGACAGCGGTTGAAGTCCTCCACCGCAAGCTTTAAGAGCACATCACCGTCGAGGTTCCTAAACCTGGCATATGATCCTCGGTTAATATCGAACTTCAGAGCAATGCAATGCACATCAAACTCAGCACACAAATCAGTTCAAGACTTAAGAGAGGACGGTATCCGAAAGGATGACTTATGAACGCTAATGTTATCTAAGTTGTAACGCTCTATGTATCTCCTGTTCCCTAAATGCTCCAAACTTGCATAAAAGGGATGCTTCAACGCATCATTCACCTACAATGTTGTAAACCAAATCAAGGAAATGCTTATACACATGATTCCAAGAACTATTATCCATTGTCAATTTCCCTTTCTCCACAGAAACTTTCAGCTATCGCAGATAATATCAAGTGCGTACCTCTTGAATAACAGACTTAGCAAAACCATCAGCTCGTGCGGAGTCGTCCAACTGTTGTGTCAAGAAACTTCTAGACCATGAATTCTGTTTTTGTAGGAACGGATTGTCTCCATCTAAGACGAGCTCAGAAGCCTTGAATAACTCTATACTTCATTGACATCCATCAGATGCCCTCCAAACCGGTCAAAGGCGCATTCTTGTTCACCGAATATTTCCAACGGCTCTACATCAAGAAATAAATAATGGCCTTAACTTCAATAAAATCAACAGGGCAGATGAACAGCGCATTCTTTTACAACAAGACATACCTGAAGAAACACCATATCCAAGAAGGCATAACAAGCTAAACGCTAATGCAGAAGTAGCAACGTCAGAAAATAAATCTTCATGGCCTTGAATCCAGAGCCTGTGGATCCAAAGTTAAATCAGAGAAGGGTGATCCATTTATACAAAGGCAATATCATTCATCTCAAATTCAAGGGAGAGTACATACCAAAATGCTTCATCCAACACATTTCTTATATTTTCTGTAAAATCCCTATCAATTCCTAACCTCTGTAGTTTGTCAACCATACGAAGTCGAGCATACGTGTCGGAAGGATACACCGTGGGTACTGCAGAGATGGAGCCAATGACTTCTTAAGCTACCCAAGTTAAAAATAGATAGTAGACACAATATACAGTTGATGCATGATACCTGCAGTTCCAAATCGCTGCAAGACAGGGCATAGATAACTATGGCAGCTGGAGTCATGGATATGAAGAAGTGCAGCAGCTGTAGCGGATGGAGAATTGAGTATAGATCCATTTTTCCTCTGATAAGTCATTGCCATCTCCCAATCCTGCAACTCACCCAGCCCCTCGGAGATAAACGCTAAGTAGTGATTCCTCATACATGTACTTTTACACTTGATTCTGATAGATTAAAGGTGAAAGGATTAGTTTCTGGGTACAAGGTGAAGCAAGCCAGTAGAGTCACTATGGGAGAAATATTGCAAATATACCGTTCGAGCTCGAAATCTTTCTTCTTGAGAATTGCTTCGACATCTTCCTTTGGTAAGTGGAAGTTGACATCCAGGTTTATAGCATGGTCTATCATGGTCGGAAATATAGCATCGAATCCAACCGGAGAATGCTGCTCCTCATCCAGCACCGAAGCAAAGTTTGACCGAATGAAATCAAGGCCTACGACACGAAAGAGCCATTACAACTCTCACATCAATATCAACAATCAGGCACACCAGAGTCTAACCCATTACCTTTCGTCATCTGGTCTTCGCCAACTTGCCATCTCTTTAATGCAAGAACACACGCTAGGGTCGACGAGAGAGTGTCTTTGATCAGTAGAGGATGACGATCAGGAAGACCCCAAGACCCATCAGGGAGCTGGACTGCTCAGTATCCAATCTACAGTTCCAGGAAACATGGACTTTCTTGGGACGACGGCGAAGGAACCATCGCAACCCAAGCAGTGTCATAGGCAGAAACAGATAGCTCAACTTTATCAAACATCTTCCTGATCCTTTCCTTCCCATCTTCAATGCTCTACGTAAAATATACAGCATGTGAGAAATTGATCTCCGGCGACATGGACATAACAATTACACAAGAATGATCAAATAACTGGAAAAAGACTGACCGAAATCGAACTAGCAGGTGCCGCCATCATTCAAGGTGCATTTCCTACAACAGCTGCTTTAAACATGATAATAATCGTCACTAATGTTCAAGAAAGAGCCTGGTCGAAATCTACGTACAGAAAAGACTCGAACCTGATGATTTGACATGGAAGCGGCCGGTGAAGGAGATTGCTCGGAGGAGAGAGCGGGAAGTGAAACATGCAAGAACAACGACAACAAACTAAAGTTTTTATCTCATACGCAAATGGGAAATGGAATTTCAAGAGATGGGAAGAAGAGGCAAGTGAAGAAACTCACCAGTTGCATTATCATGTGATGAAGAGGATTTTGATAAGGATGCACTGTTTGTATCATCTCAAACGGGAAACGACTGCAGCTGTAACTTGTGCGTTTTCCACTACAGATGCTTTTGCAGTTCCCAAGGCATATCTTCCCGGAATGGACTCATCATTATCACAATACCTATAAGCAAATGGGAAGAAAATAGAACAACAAAGGTAGAACTGCTATATGGATGTTTCATGTCACTGTAACAAAAATATTTCCATACTTCTTGATGGAGTACAACGAACAAATACAACATATGCAATCGATATCTCGATAAAACAAACATGGCAAGACATCAGAAGCAACCTCTTTATGATCTTATATTAAGAAGTATGTGTCTACAACATAACATGCAGAGGAATTCATAATACACCTCCTCAATATCTTGATCACAATTGGTTGTTTAACCTGTAACATGCAAACGCAAAACTGGCAAACCCTACGTCATAGATTTGCTCAAACATGTAATATTAAATCTATATAAATCTATAATATATGTTGTCTCATACACAACACAAATTACAAGCTCAAGTAAAATTACACAACAAAAAGGAAAAACGAAAGAAGTGTCCCAAGATGACCCAGATGTGAAAATTAGAGAAAAGAAAAAGATGGGTCTCTGGTTTCTACGCGATAGTTAATCCAATCAGAAATTTACAAGCTGGGAAAATTTTGATGCAAAATTGCAAACCTTAGCTAATTCCTGAAATTGTTAGGAGGACATAACCGTGATCACAAATGGCAAATACAGTGGTTAAGAGGGCATATCAAATCAAAAGCCTCTATGGCATGCCCCCGAAGGATCATGCTGTCCAAAAAACTCGTGAGGATAAGATCCAAGCGACGCGCAAAGACCAATCATTGCTCAAGCGAGAACACATGTTAGGACAAGATTGGTGAACCATTCTCGAGTAGGAATGTTCTGCTACCATAAGACCTATTTGTACTGGAAGAAGAAGCAAGATACCTCCCTTCGCCCGAGTGAAGCATTGCATCACCACTTTGTGATTTCCCTTTGCTCATTCTTCTAGACCCTTGAACGCCTCCGTACTCCTCGTGTTCAACGGCCTGGATGAATCCACTATGAATCGGGTCCCAAGTCTCCTGAAGAAGCCTAAGAACCTGCTTGATCGATGGCCTAGCTCGGGCTTCTCTCTCCGTGCACCATCTTGCGATTGTCACGATTGTTTGTAGCTGGTCGTGGTCAAAGGCATCTCCGAGTCTGGGGTCTGCTAGCTCAGGGAGCATCGTGTCTGAAGTCATATATACTTGGGACCATTCGACCAAATTCTTGTTGTCCTGTACCGCTCTTCTTGAAGTTACAAGCTCGAGTAACAGTACACCATAGCTATAAACATCACTCTTTTCGGTGAGCTCGCGAGTGAAGACGTATTCAGGGTCCATATAACCTGAATTTGAAACAGCACTTGTTACTGAGACAATCCGAGAATAATGGAATGTTTGTTCAGTTTAGAATGCATTCATTTACTAACCTGGAGTTCCCCGAACATCGGTGCTGACAGGTTCAAAGAAAACGGAACCACCTGAAGCATGCGCAAGTCCAAAATCTGCAACCTAGAAGCAATGTCATCAGGGGACGAAAGCCATGTCAACAAGTGATGCAAAACCATGTCAAAAAGGAAATGGTCAGCCAAAAAGGTATTCTGATGTGAGACTTATGCTATGTGGATCTGGAGGGGGTGAAAGATGGAAAATTAGACTGTACAAACGAAACTCTTGAAACTAGACCTGAATTTCAACACAAGTCTTAATGGCAATGAGACCTAAAAGAGGAAGAAACAATGGATAACAAACTTAGTTTTGGATCCATCTTCATCGTACTTTCTGCTACGAAAATCTCTTCTGCCAAGACCCTGCCCAACTGGCGGGGGGATGGAAGTTGACCCAATCCCCTTGTTCTGCCTAACGTTGTTTAGAACATTATCCATAAGTACATACATAGAACAGAAGATGCACCCACGACCAAAGAAAAAAAAAAGCACCTTTGCTACATAATTTTCATCCAGTAGGATGTTGCTGGACTTGATATCTCTGTGACAAAGAGGAGGATCACAATAGAAATGAAGGTACTCCTGCATGACAAACATGAACGCAAAAACTGAGCAATCAAATCATAGTAAATCCAAATGAAAATCAAAATAAGCACCATGCTTCCATTATAGGAGATTAATAGTTACTGATGATGAATGTCGGAAAAAATAATAACAATTACCAGAGCATTTGCAACATCTATGGCAATCTGAATTCTCATTTGCCAGCTAAGTGGTTTTCTGTCTCGCACTGAAGGAAGACAGAAGGAAACAATGAAACGACCTGGTTTGGATGAATGAACCTCAGAACACAAAGGTCTAAGTAGAGACTTACCATGAAGATGGTCTTTCAAACTCCCCTTTTCCATATATTCATATGTAAGAAATCTGAAAAGGAGACTGAAGTTAATTTATTTTGATTCTTGTGTGACGAAGTCACTACATCCTTTAGATTTAAAACTAATTACCTTTCATGCCTCTCAATGCAAAAGCCTTTAAGGGCCACAAGATGACGATGATGTAATCTAGCTAGTAGTTCAATCTCCTTACAAAACTCATCCTCTGCTTGTTCTGATATTTTGTTCATTCTCTTAACAGCAGCCACCAAGCCATCACTAAACTGAGCTTTATAGACTGTTCCGAACCCCCCATGTCCGATAACTGTACTGAAGTTGTTGGTCGCCTTCTTTATCTCCTTATAGCTGAACTTCCGAAACATAGGTGAAGTACCTGAAGATATTTCTCCTACTTCCAAGTCAGAAAGATCCGTAATGTTAAGAGGCAGATTCTAAGAGGCTCTTATTAAAAATATTACCTAAGGATATTCAATGTGAGTTAAGGTTAAGGATAGTAGCATTCTAACAATTTTTAGTACCTTCTGGAATCTTTCGTGAAGATCGAGCGGAGGGAAGAGATCCAAAAGAGGGTTTAACTGTATACTCAGTATCTTCCAGCTCTCTGCTCTTCCTACGGATAAGGAACAACAAAGCCACCAGAAGTACCACAGACACAACAGTCACAGCAGTAGCAACACCTGGTATGATGGTGAGCGAACGATGGCGCTTGTCACTCACAGATGCATTCCACGACAACCCACTTGGGCCATCAGCTAGTAGCGAACTTGGAGCATTCTTAGGGGACATTGACGAAGAGTGTGGCCAGGAAACTGCCATGCAGTAATTCAGGGTAAAAAGTTACATGGATGGAATGAAATCAATACTTCATGGAAGACAGCATTCTGATAGTAAATTGGTGCACTAGTACCTGTAGAACCGAGTACTAGAACCCCAAAGAAGCAACTTGCAAACTCGGCTGCTGATTGATTGTCAGCTTGACTTGCAAGGGCAACAAATGTAGCATCTCGGCACACATTTAGTGTCACATTATCTTCAACTTGTACGATTCCATGAAGATACATCATGCTAGAATTTATACACTTTTTGCAATCACTTGCCTCAAGAAGTGAAACCTTGCAGTTGTCTGCCACATCAGAGAATCCAGGAGACTGCAGCATCTGCGTGACGGATTTCCTACCCTTGCACTCGTAATCCACAGTAATTTTTGTCCCAAGCCCACAGTACCCTGTGGCATCTAGAGGCACCCCATAGAGCTGTAAGGTTTCTGATATGGAATCAAGGCAGACCTCAGATAAACTTGAATCAACTCCAAGGCTGCTAGTTGCATTCGCATAGCGAGCATTAGACACGGCAAGAAATGCATTGATGTACCGGCAACACTTGACACGATCAATTTGGCTCATGCAGGTAGAAGCCACCAGTGTGATATTGGACGCATTGAAGTTCAAAGGGCAGTCTGTAAATAACCATAACTATACATGGCGTTATTCTAACACTAGTAACACATCCATCCATCCATATTTTAACCCAACACTCAACATGAAACAAAGAAAATAACTCATATCAAGCATCATGGGAAAGTGGCCCAACAACCACAGGCGTCCCCCAGAAATACACAGCAGCAAACCCAACAGCCACGAAATGGCCTCCAAAGTCCAAACAATACAACAAAGAATTGAAAGCACATCTAGTTCATCAAAGCAAACCCTAATACTCCAACTTGAATATTACCACCCGATAACTACAGCAACTATATCGAGAACTCGAATGCTCCTTCGCCATTCCAACAACAACATTACCAACACCCTCTTCCACCTCAAAGAACACCTATTCAGCCTAGCTCTTCAATGCTTCCCATGAAACCACCCATCACAAAAGTTACCCTAAAACCAGAACCAAAACCAAACAAACCCCAAACACAATCAAAAATCCCCAAATGTCCGATCACGCGATCCCGACTATCCTTTCCCTCGAACTAACAAACCCTAAAGTACCCATTTCACAAAACCACACAGAAACAGAAACCAACACCCAAACTGCACAAAAACACAGTATTGCCACAGTTTTAGGGTTTTTGATACCTGCGATGGCTACAGGGAGCCATGATTGAACCAAGAAAATCACCACACCAAGAAAAGTGATTATGGTGCAGAAACTACTCATGAAGGCGAGGGTTTGAGGAGGGTCTGTGCGCTGCACAATGCTTCTGAGAATTGTTCCAGTTGGGGAAAGTGAAGTGTGGGAGTTGGCGTGTGTGTGTTGGTTTTGGTAATTTGACTACTAGTTGATTATAATTTGACTGTTTTTTCCTTGCTGTCCGTGCATGTTGTTTTTGTCTTTTTTTTCACTGTTGTATTCGGTTGCTCCACCACTCGAATTTTTCCCTAGCTTGTGAGTCTTTTTCGGTTTTCGGAACTTATCCTAGGATAATGATGAACGAGGGTTTACAGGTTGTTCTGAAATGTTTGTACAATTCAGTAGGTTTGTACACTCCAGCAATAACCTTGGATAAATGTCATTATCTTTGAAAATGGCCTAACATCTTCTTCTTCTTTTTTTTATTGCTTCCGTGAGTAGTGTTACAAAACCAACATTGGATAACCAAATAACCTTGACAGAAAATATCAAGATATGTAACATAGTTTTTCTGAAAAAAATTAAAGGATATAATCCTTTCGTTTTATAATTTTTATAATAATATGTATTTTGAAGTGTTTTGTTTTTATATTTAACGATATCACATCAATTTTATAAAAAGTGTTATTTGAGTGTATTAAATTACACCTCAAGACGTGAGTTATTACAAAAATTTTAAAACAGAAAAGTAATTAACATCCGTTGAAAAATCGATGGATATAATTATATGTTTTGAAAAGATTTGATATTTTATAACTAAAATTAAAAATTACAGTCCATATTCTCTGACTTCTTTGACTTAAAAGTCAAAAAACTTTTGACAAAAAATTGAATAGACTATTGGATGTTGGTTTTGGAGCGTCACGTCTGTTATTTGCATATGACCCTGGTTTCACGACGGTTTAAACGACTAAACTCACAACCATTTAGAACAATCTCAGATTCGCCAATTACACTGCCAATCACCGACATGATTCCGACCATCGTCGCCGAACTTCCACCGTCTACCGCATCAGTTTCCGCTCGAATCTTTCACACGTACTTTCGGCCAATCGGTACTCCTTATGGTTGTTGACGATGCACACTTGATTCCCGAAACTAGGGCAAGAGATCGTCTCTGGCTCGCCTCCGATGAAATCATGAAGCGGCGATCTCAATTGCGGTGACTGATGGCTCTTTTACACTGTTTGTCTGACATTGCTTTTCTGTTCTGTTGTTTTGGTTCGTTGGATTCGATATACTATGACGTATGTTGTAAGAAGTTTAAGGCCATGCTTCTTCGAATTTATAGAGAATGTTAGAAATGGATTTGGTCAAGGTTAAATCGACGATGACAAATTTTTCATGACAGCTTAGATTCCAATATCTCCTCAAAAACTCTACTATAGAGTATGTGATTGCGCAAATGTGAGTTCAGTCTTGCCCCCTTGTTCACATCATTGTTTTGAAAGAGATTCATATGGTCGTTTAGAATAATCAATAGGTGATAATTACCGTTTTCATTGAATGCCATGTTGGTTTACAGTGGCGTAGGATGCCAAAATGAGGATGGCTGGCCAACAGTTGAAGACAGGATCCAGCATAACTGGATTTAACTGGTACTTATTCTCGAAGCTCATAAAGAGGCTGAAGAAGAGATAGCCTTCGGAAATGGTATATGGCAGAGATAAAATGTCGGTTTTAAGAGATCCTCGTGGAGTAGGAAGGATTGATGAGCATCAGATTTTAATCCAGTCAAATTCCCTTGCAGTTGTGAATAGCGAATGATGATCCGGACGAATGATGATTCGGGTGTATACTCGAACTGATACGGAATCATCTCTTCTCAATGCAGCAACCTAGTTGCTACCCTGGATGAACAGGCGCATTGCTACTGATGATGTAGCACCAGGCTGATACTTAATTATGATTGATATTGCTACTGCTTGTAAGAACATCTCAACTTAATGCTGGATTTGTTA
>JAOVYX010018651.1:0-19766 GCA_035668315.1 Drosera spatulata
GAGATTTCAAAAGAATAGGAGATGTTTAGGATATCCTAATGATGTTTAGGATACAAGTATTCCTCTCAATAATATTTTTTTAATATTTTAGATGTCATCTAGTGGACGTAGCGGCTCTCGCAGAGGGAGGGGTAGTGCACGTAGCGGGTTTACTAGAGGGAGGTCTAGTGGACGAGGTAGTGATCCTCGAGATCGTCGGGTCCTAGTGTGATAGCGAGGTGTCATTTCTAGCACGTCCTCCACCTCCACTTCAACATCAAAATTCCTTCCGCAACATTATGACGAAGCACTTGCTCAATCAGTGTACTTAAACAGTTGTAACTTATAATACTTTCGTTCATACGCTTCTAACTTATGGTTCCCCTAGGTTCTTTGTAGACCCTAAGCTCTGATACCATTTTGTAACGCCACGAGAATTTTATTTTTTATATCATTTATAGACACATGATGTCACTGCCGCTACAGACAGATATCGATAGAAGGGCAACATTGTATAGGGTCTACTGATAAGAAAAAAAGGAAGCATCATCTGATATGATTACATAACTCGATCTCCATATTACATCAATGTCAACGACAAGACTGCACAGGCTAGGACTCTAGCATATGTGTAGCTGTCGCTTGACAGTATATTAAAACCCCATTAACATCAATGTCACAGTCTTCTCCTTTCGGCCTCTTTTTCATTTAATTATTTTACCCGTGTCCTTACGCTTTTAAATTTATTATTCCACTTTCGACCACCAGAGGATTAGGTCAACAAACAATCTCGAATTAAATATGTAAGATACTTAATCAGTGGAGATTCCTTCCACTCCCAACATGAGACCACATCACGTCATCGTCGATTGGCTTCCTGCAAGCAACTGTCCAGCACCCGCGTTGCCAGGGGGGCTAAGTCCTGCCGCAACCCCAGGTCCCTGCACGCATTTGCCCAATAACCCTTAGTGGCACTGTCCAACATCTAAGTCGCTAGGACGAGCCCATGTTCCTGCGCAACTTTCGAGTCCCTGCAAACTAGTGCCCAGTGCCTCGACGACCTCATCGCATCCACCTAATGGAAAGCTAATCCTTCCCCTAACGCATCAACGCATCGTCGATTAGCTCCCTGCAAACATCTGTCCAGCACCCTTGTTGCCAGGGTGGCTAAGGCCTGCCACAACCCCGGGTCCCTGCAAACAGTTGCCCAGCAACCCCTAGTAGCATACCTGCAACACGGTCCAGCATCTAAGTCGTCAGGGTAAGCCCATATCCCTGCGCAACCTTCGAGTCCATGCAAACCAGTGCCCAGTGCCTCGACGATAATTCTAAATCTCTACAAGGGACAACGAATCTCTCATTCATCCCGATATCATCCTCGCACGAGGTTAAACATTTTAATTAATTACAGCGTATACCACTTTGTTGATTTATCAACTTGTCAATTGGTAAGTCCTCAAACGCCACCTCGTATGATTTGTTCATCTCAAAATTATCAAAATTATTAGAGCATATTACTTTATTCGTCCCTTTTTTTTTATTCGTTCATTTATCCATTCTTAATTAGCGTGTCAATTAAGCTTAATCCATCATTTATATTCGCGTATTCATCAACGATTCATTATTATTAATAAATACGTTACATTTAATTTTATTCGTATTGAATTATTGTCGATCATTACGTTAATAGTAATTATCAAATCAGACCATTACCCCATACACCATCCTCATCTCCCAGACTCCCTGCAACCTGCAGATCATCGTCTCAATACAATCCCAAACTTCAGCAATTCATTCCATCAAACATTAGCACCTCATAAACAGTCTCAGATCACGACCAAGGATGTTAGGAGTGGTTGGGTTACCTCACGCGAAAGAGGAGGGGAGTGAGCGCGGCCGTGGGTAGTGGCGGCTGTGGGGCGGCACGATGGCTGGTGGCGGGTAGGCGGTGACAGCGTGCGGAGCAGGGGGCAACGCTAGCGCTAGCTGCTTGGGCTGCAGTAGGGGAGTTCGCGGTGACGGTCGGCTGGCCGGTCGGATCCGGCAGCTGGGAGGCAGGGAGCTGGCCCGACGATGGCCGCAGACGACGACAGGCTGCGGCTCTGCCCTGGTGGCGGTTGTTTGTGCCGATGGGGGCGGCTGAAGGCGGCTGCTGGGCGGTGGCGCGACAAG
Organism: Drosera spatulata; assembly: GCA_035668315.1. NCBI lineage: Eukaryota > Viridiplantae > Streptophyta > Magnoliopsida > Caryophyllales > Droseraceae > Drosera > Drosera spatulata. The sequence goes on from JAOVYX010018651.1 coordinate 2,152, forward strand.
GGAGGAGGGAGGAAAGAAGGGAAGGAGGAAGAAGGGAGAAAGGAGGGGTGGGGGTGGAGGGCGACGGTTGGCAAGCAACGGCCGACGACGGCAGGGCGGGGTGGTGGTGGCTCGGCAATGAAGGGGAAGGAGGAGAGGAGAGGAGGGAGAGAAATAGGGGGAAAGAAAAGGGATAAGGGAGGAGGGATGATTTAAAATTGCGTTATTCCTTAGGTTTATATTTGGTGTAATTATTTTAACCGATCATCGAAGTAAATATACCAAAGTTATCAGAATTTCATAACGAGTTCATATTTTTATTTAAAATATAGTTTTGAGAATGAAATTTTTAGCACTTACATGTGACCGTACGTTTTTATTTACGTTCGTCTTAACATTAATTATTAATGATAAAAAAAAATGTGCCGATATCTTAGGTTATTACATGAGGGAATATTGTTTTTTATATGAAAAGTTTATTAAATGTGATAATATTGTAACTAAATTGAGACTGTTCCAAAAAAAAGTGTTAACATATATATTAAAACGGAAAGAATATTTATAACTGTTATATGATAGATAATGGTGATTAAAGTAACAGAAAAATGGGGCTATATCAAATACACTGAACCAGGCTACAACTCCGCGCTTATTTTTATTTTAATAAATTTATGTTTAAAGTTTAGAATTTTTAAATTTGAAATAATGAGAGTTATTTTTTTAATTTACAGAGTGATATAGCCCCCAAATCCGCTTTAAGTAATTTATTGTAGTTCTATATTTCATCTATCAGGCAAAGTTACAACATTTTGACTTAAAACGAGAATTTAGGTGTATGTTAAAAAGTAATAGAATGAATTAATATGATATAAAGTAAAAAATATAGGTGTTTTGATGGTTTTGTAAAAAAAAAATTCGATTAAAATGTTGTATTTTTTATGAGATATTTAAATTAAGAAAATGTTACATCTTTTGTAGGATAAAGAGGATAATAAGTAATTTGACATGGAGTAAAAATAATATCATCAGATTAAAAATTGGATTTCTCAATAATATTTTGTTTGATTAAAAACAATTTTGATTTCTCAATTGAAAAGAAAAAATAATTTCAAATAACTTGCAATAAAAAAACTTCTGGAAGCATTTCTCACGGAATTTAACCCCGATAGTGGGTGAGGCGATGACAATCCGATTTGGTCTTGAGTTAGCCTAATCGTTGAGCAGGGATCATATAATAATTGAATCGGATTGCCAACAGGTTGTGAAGACGCTAGAGGCGAAGGCTGGGGATTTATCGATTCAGGGCGGCATTATAAAAGATTGCCTGGCATTTTTTCACGACTTTCGTGAAGTTCGTTGCTCATGGGTGACAACAGAAGCTAATCGCGCTGCTCATGTAATGGCTGATTACGCCTGGATTACGAAAACATTCTCCTCACATTACGAAAACTACTTTTAAGCAGTAGTTTTTTTTTCAACTGCTTTAAGCATGGCCAAATATGCCCAAGATTTGGGAAGAATGTGATAGTGTTAATTTGAATGAAATGGAGGAAGTGTTTGAGCCAATCTAACGTGATTCTCTCTGTTTTGGTAAAATACTAATATCTTCACCCCAACCTAGATATAATGTTTTGATAAAATATGCGGTATGATAATGTTGAATTTTTATTTTTCGTTATAACCATAGAACAAAATTATATCAATGATTCAAGTTTGAAATGTACAATTTAAATTACCACAATACTTTATGATAACTTTGTGAAAAGATAATGACATTATTTTTTGTTATGAACATCATATTTGATCGTGCATGAACATAAGCAAAAAGTTCACATTTATAAATGGGAGTATATTTCGGGACTGGAAATGCCTTTTCGGCTTTAGTCCCCAATATTTGATGACCTCGTCCAGAGATCACTGCAACCAACGGAAGGGCACCAAAAGGGCTATCCGAACCATGATTAGCTCAATTTGACTTATCTTTTGAAGTGGATTCTACTCTCTGAGGCCGAACCCTAACATTCAATGTTCGGCCGTGTTTGGCTGAGCACCAGAGCCCTTGTTCCTGTCCAAGGGTGATGAGTTTCACGACTCATCGCCTCAATAACCAGTAGGAATATTCACATGTAGGTGCCAAGATCGATGGGATACTGCAGACGAGATGAGTGAAGAATGATCGATCGCAGATGGGGGTGTATTAGGAACACCCCTGGACCCCGATGACGTACAACCCCAGCACTTTTCCGTTGTATTGAGTTAAATTCCTAATATAAATATAACATTTTATCTATGTCCATAGGTTGATATGAAATATCGATGGTAATTTAACTTATGTGTTTCAATCAAATGATAATATCATAATTTGGTCGTATCATTAAAAAGAAAAACATAACTCCTCAAAATACTATTAAATAATATAAAAAATCAAAGTTTTAAATATATATTATCACGGAGGAAATATAATTAATAAATAATTTACTTAAATCAACCCATCAATCAAACACCACATTTCTTAAGGAGATGTACATCAATAGGAGGTGTACTAAGATCTCACGGCAGCAGAGATAGTAACATCACGGTGTGAGGCTGTTAAGAGGCTACGGAGACGGGTTTAAATGACTGTAAAAAGAGACGATACGCTCGAAGGGTAAAATCCGAGAAATGAACGAACCCACAAAACTCATACTGACAAATAAGTCCTCGAACTAACCAACAGATAGACCAAGTCCAGAGCGTGATAGAGGAATAGCATTCACAGAGATTTGAAATCAATCAAGAACACCACGGCAGGCTAACACATATGCACAAAGTGACATGAAAGATACCTTTGCATCTTCATGACTCTATGAATCTGAATATCAAGAATAGTGTTCTGCATTCAACTACCGTTAATCATTCGGCCCACAGTGGGAAACCGATGATGCAATGGCATCAAGGACGCGAAATGTTCTTCGGATTTTAACTGGTTTTAGAGCTTCTTACTCACAACACGATCATTTTCGGCAGATGATTCGACCAGATTGTTACGATTGATATTTCAAGATCATTAACCTAGTTCAATAGAACAAAATGAGGAGCGACAACTGATCTCTTTAGATGAATCATAACAATATACGCCTCAAAAAAGACAAACACATGCCTATGGACTCAGACATACAAGAAATAGCTTACTGCACCACATTACAGTATATCAAGAGAGTAGTATGACCTGGTTTGGTCAGCGCACATCAAACCCACAAATTGCAGAGATAGAAGGTTCTACACAGCAGCAACGTCAGTAGCAGCAATGGCAGGAGCAGCAGGGACATACCAGCCATGATGGATCTCCACGGCCTTCTTTTTTCTAGCAAGCCGAGATTTCCGTCGTGCCCCTGTGTTCATGTGCCAGGCACCAATTTTCACCGCCTTATCGATGGCAGCATATGTTTCTGAGATCAGCTTTTCTATGGAAAGGATTTCTTCAGATTGTGCATCTTTCTTCTTTCTCAGCAATTCCAGATTTGCAAAAACCTGCAATGAGGCAATGCGCATGGAAACTTCCTTTAATCTGAAAACCGTCTGGGTTATGCTATAGACAACATAAGCAAATAGCAAGGTTTAAAAAAATAAATAAAATAAATAAAAAAGATATTCTGGGTTCCCAGACATGAGTTTCCCTAGACAGTAACGAGCTGCTATGCTTAACAGTGAATGAGAAAAGGTAATAATATCAGAGTCAGAGGTAGATGATGTTTCCCTCATCAACTTAAAATTGTAAGTATTATAGATAAGCTATCAAATAGATCAGAGACGAAAATCTGACAGCGGCAAGCACCTTATTGTTGACCCATGGCTTTCTAGAGTGTGAGTGGGTTACTTAGTCAATCAAAAGTGTCATACATGAATTATCTACACATGATCATAGCTCACAGGTATTTTCTAATGGAGAAAGTAATCTTAGAACAAAGCTAGTAACTGGAAACTCGACGAAGTTTGAGGCCATCAGTTCTGACAACACATGGAAATATCGGCAAGTCGCGACAATAATGAAGAAATATCGGCAAGTCGCGAAATATCGGAAGGTAGGCAATCACGCTGCATTAACAGATTTGTACAGGAAGAAAAATAATATCAAGACTGAAGCATGCTTGAAATAAGACATGTTAAAGCCTAGTTCCTTCACCGCAATAGTGAATCAGGGTGCTTCAAGTTGCAGCTTACTCATCTCATGATCATGGACGCTCAGTCAAGTGGGAGCAGGTTTGTAAAAAAGGATCTTATAAAGGGAGCCTAAGATCAAAATCTATGAAGGTTACTTTTTTTAGCAAGTTACTAGATAATTGGGTAAGCCACTGACCTGAAGTGGATCAATCCTCTCCAAAGAGGTCGAAATTAAAGAAGATGATCCTTGAGCTAAAACTGTAGCAGCATTATATCTCACGTTTGTACTCATGATATAGGCATATAGCACATAAAAACTACAAAGGTGAGTAAAGAAACTCTACATACTTTCACAACCCAAGGTCTCCTGATTCTTATCAAGAATCGCATGAGCATGTCTACATATATGTATAAATAAACCTCTGAAACCATTCGTCAAGACTCTTCTCACTTCATACTTCAAAACCAGCAAATAAGTAACAACACATGAACTAATTGACTAGTAAGATACTGCAAAGCGCACTATTTACATACTATTATGTATTCACATTTATGTCAATAAAAGCAAGAACTTAGCATATGGGATCTGAAACATAATTGCCTTCTTCATGCGAGTCCTAGCTTCAGATTTCCTAGATTTGTTCCTCAACCGGCGTTTCTCAGCCTGTCTCCTTCTCTTTTCAGCAGAGTCAGCTTTGCCTTTAGGAGCTACCTCGCACACAATTGACTGCCTAGATGGCCTCCTAGTCGAAGTCAACGACAAAAACCCTGCCACAGAGAACATAAACAACTTCACCAATTAGACATCACATCATATATAACACTGAAAAAAACTGCGAAATCAGATACTGCATAAGGTCCATGATCAGAAAAAAGAGTACTATTCCTCAGATGGGTTACTTTCACACATGGTAAAAGTACAAATCCTAATCTGTTAAAAAGGGACAGATTCATAAGCAAATAATAGCATACCAGTCTAAACAATGAGCTTCTGACACCAAAAGAGAGGATAAACATCACTTCGACAACAATTATAGTGGATTTTTAGAGGATGAGATTATGCTGTGTTTCTGATATTTCTATCAATGATGTCTTGGTAATGAGATCAATTCTTGAAGAAATAGCTTTTTAACTCGCAAGATAACGCTTGAAATGCCCTTGTTGGGAATACAATACCAGCATTGGAGTTTGAGAGCTCAAAATGATCACACCGTAAGATCCTATGTTACTTCACCCACAATCAATTGGTTTTACGTTGGAACCCAAACATTTTATATTGTTGACGGTGGTGGCGGTGCCTCAAATCGTCCGCGTAGCTTATCCGCGTTCTTCGCCACGTTCGTCTCCGCGTGGAGTTCTCCGCGTTCGATTGCGCATGATATTGTGCATAAGAAGATGATGGTTGAGAGGAGGAGAGCAATTGGAGAAGAGCAAAGAAGAGGAGATCCGCATAGGAAGAGGAAAGTGAAGGAGTGAGTGGGAGAAAGTGATATAAAGGAGAAAAATACTATTCACATATACACGCAAAAATATATTGAGGGTTTAAGGGATTTGTTTTAGAGATTATTATCTTCTCAATATTTTGAGTGCACTTCCTTTTGTATTTCCTCTTTGATTAGTGGATTTTTTATCGTCGACGACCGCCCGTGGTTTTCCCGCAAGGGTTTCCACGTAAAATTTTTGTCTCATTTATTTTTTCGCACTTTATTATTGTTTGTGTTTATTATTAACTGACCCATTCGTAACATATATGATATCAGATCCCAATATGCCGAATAGTCCAACAATCCACATTGCCCGAATTATATATCCACTCTTAAAAGGGAGCCTTTAGCAGGACAAATAGAGTCGAGTTACTTGCACAAATTCGAGTCTTCAGTGATTTGGTTCATAGATACTGACAAAAACACACAGAATCAACCAATAACCACTTCAAATCAAACTTCCAGCAACTGGGCATCGATTTAATGCAGTTCCAGCAACTGGGCATCGATTCAATGCTCCAAAAACTAACCATGAAAACCCGCAGAACATCAAAATTCCATCTCCGAGATAGCAAAATCCAATCAGAAAACCCAATTAGATGCGCACACACACAAAACCCAAGCAACCAGCAAGCTCCAACAAATTGCAAGGTTTTGAGAATTACCATTGGAGAAGGTGTTGTGGGAGAGCTTGGAAGAGAATCTGAGAAACCCAAGAGGCCCAAAATGGGATTGAGATGAAGAAGATTGGGGTCGAATTGAGAGGGATTTGAAGTGGGAAGTGATGGCCAAACAAGAATGGATAGCACTCGTTGCCATCTTCTCTTCTATGCTCTCTTCTGTGGTGTTTGTGATGTGCGAGGGAGAGACAGGTTTATCCACCGGGGACTGATGAATTTAAAGTTTGCCCCAAAAAGATTTTTTTTCTCTTTTACAAAAGTAGCTAGAAACCGAAATATTGATGAATTTAGATCGTAAGATCCAAATTCGAGATCTTAAGAATGAGTTTGTGGTCATTTTAATCATTATGTTGTATGTCAGTAGAAATAATTCTCGACTTGATTTTTTGATATTAGCAATTAATAGATCGAGTTATCTATTAGGGTCGATTTAGAACTCTTCCCGTCTATATTGATCATAACATCACAAGTGAGGATTTCTACCAATAAATTTTAGTTGACATCATTGAATAACCAACCATTTTACGCAAGTTTGTTCGAATATAATGCTAGACCGTGTAGTGAAAATATTGCTAGAATCATACTAGTAACAGGTAAGCACTATATATAGCATCTGCCTCTTATCAGGTCTTCAATCATTTTGTCACAAATTTGGCTTTGAGATTTACAAGTATCATGCTAGCAACAGGTTTGGATTCATGTGTAGAATGCGCATGAGGAAGTGCACTCCTAAAACCATAGCTCGCGAGAAGAGTGATAATGAATCTTATATGCAGATTATGAACAAAATCACGCCCCTAATCCATGATGAAAATAAAGCGGCACCTATTTAATATGAGACGCCGATTACACCAGTACAAGCACATGTATAGCTTTCAACTGCTTTACTCATATATACCAGTAAAACTGGTGTTTAGTTGTGTTGTGTAGAACTCCTGAATACACAGCAAGTATCAAGGAAGACAAAAATGCAACTATCATGTACACGTTCCAAATTATATTTCCAGAGAAACTTAGAGCCAGTTGAATCAATCGTTAACCCTCAAAGCTGGAGACTCTCCGATCCGATGATCCCTTTGATGAACCTGTACCATCTTCCACTATCGGCCGCCATCTGACTGGATTATCTACTCCGTAAACAATACCGAGATTATTTTCAAAGAATATAACAGGTTCAATAGGCTGCCAAAGGTGTCTAGCCACTTGATTCAAACTGCTTCCGACTCGGTTCAACTAGCTCTGGGACCCGATCAAGCAAGCGGTTCAGCTCAATTGGGAATTCCACCTTTGCACGGTTTGTCTTTCCGCCAACCACCAGCATCGTTCCATCTTGTAAAGCCCATATCTATTCCAGGCAATCGAACAAGAAACAAACACATCAAGTAGCACGTCTTGGAGGAACAAATAGTAAATTACTTCCCACAGTGAAGTGTTTCAGTTCAAGCACTGTTTTCAAATCATATTACAGTTCCTGAAACTACTGGCAAGCATCGTAGAAGGGGTATGAAATCAAATTATAGATCTTAGATTCGATATATGTACCTGCGAGTGAGATACAAAACTGACGCATGTTGTGAGCATCAGTGCACCAAAACCAGCATATACAATAGGAACTCCAGGGTCAGTCTGCATTAGAAATATAAGGTTTGGACAAAACCAAAAAGAAAAAAAAAAAAAAATCAACTCCAGAGGGAAAAAAGGGGAAAACTTTTTCTACTTAGTTTCGTTGAAATGTAAGTCCATACCTTCAATTGGAGACCGGTGCTTCCAATTGCATCAAGAATTACGACTTTTGTGCCATCAATTTCAATTGGAAGATTAGAGTTAGGACGCCGAACACCCACAAATTTTCCTTCTTGATCATACAAGACAATAGATTGTAGATCACGAGCAAGCATAGAACTGAATCCAAACATATCAAAGAAAAGAATGGAAAACAATAAGGATCACAATAGTGACATCAGTTTGTGCAGAATAAATTGCATAAATGTAGAAATGAAGGTCAATCCTGAAACAAGCAATGGAGCTGCTGTACAAAATATAGGGAGAAAGTGCTTACATCCCCTTGACCTTGGGAGAATCCGCGCCACCGACCGGTAAAAAGGTTCCATAGAGTTTCTTGTCCCCATTGATCTGCAAAGGAGCCATTGCCAAATTGAAAGGCCCTTCATCGTCCTTGAGAATTTGTAAAGCCGAAAAGCTCCAGTCCGTCTGATAGATGGTAATCCCACCATATCTCAAGGGATCATTCACGCTAATTGTTTTCCTCAGCACCTCTTTCCCATCAAGGTCATACAGGGAAAGATCGGTGCGAAACTGTCGTACCTGCATGTAGCATTGCCCATAGCTTCAATGTACTGAAAAGCAGAGTTTACAGCATACTAACAATATTTAAGCATTAAAGGTCACCAAAATATCATGCACTACATGAGCAAGGCTCAGCAAGAGATCTTTTCATGACGCTTATGAGAAATATTTTATTATGTGGACTTTAGATAAGCCGATAGAAGAAGTGGAAGCTGACAACAGCACAAAGCTCCAAATGCAATGTAAAATGAAGCTACTAGTACTTTTGAAACAAACAGGTCACTGACCTCTCCACTGTCGTAGTAATCCATGGAGAATTTGTTGACATGAACCTCAGTGTTGAATACCTCTGTTGGAGTTGACAGAAATCCACCAGGACTAAGCACATCTCCCATTACAAAATTCAGTCCTTGTGGAACTGTCACTGAACCTTTGAAGCTGCCTGTTGCGCTTAGAGTTCCTCCAACCATTATGAGGAGCATAGCAAGATGAACTCCAATGGGGGCAAACCGACCAGCCAGTCCCTTGAAGGCATATAAGCATGGCCCTTTCGAGAATACCTGATTCATTCAACGCAATGAAACTAGCTGAGTTCCAAAAACCAATGAACTATGAGAGATAAATCAATCTATTATTTCCTAAATAATTTACCCCAAGATGTCAAAAACGGTTGGCTCAGTGGTAAACGATCTCCCCCAATGTGCTCACGAGTAGGAAAAAACAATTTCTTTATTGTATTATATTAAGGATAAAATAATGTCATTTCTGTCTTTGACGTGATTATCTGGGTTGTTGCATTTTTATCTTTTTGGTCCCCATGTGTTCGGCCACGGTCAAAACAGGCTTCAAAATTGAGATAATTGGGTCACAACTGAAGAGTCAAACCTCATATCCAGCTCCCATCAGAATAACGCCCAAGTCTTGGATTGATGCTCGCTGCAGTTTTTCTGAAAATTCCTGCTTAGTGATAGCCTCAGCAGACTGGAGAAAACTCCATCTGTATATAATGCCGCAGATTTAGTAACAAATGACAACTAACTAGGTTGCATACAGGGAACTGATATTTCATCTTATATATAAAACTGGACCTTCGAGCCACCTTAACCATGGGTATCTGAGTGGTGTAGGTGCATGCCATGAGAGACGCAGCCAAGAGAGCGAGTGCTCCAAGGAAAATAGGAGATGAGAACATGTGGTCGAAGCCAAGGGTGACAACCCATCTCCAATTAAAGAATCCCAAGATAGGATGATCCTCTGGGTATTTCTGAATGTAATAATCAAGGTTCTCTTCTTGATCAATTACAGTCGCTGCACAATCAAGAACATACATATATCATACCATACAGTTTGAGTCCTATCGAATCATATAGAAACATGACCTTCACTTCCAAAACTAATTCGTTGTCTGCGTTAACAACACATGGAAACATAAGTCTCGCTCATTTAAACATTGACTGTAATAGGATTAACATTGAGCATGCCATGACATTGTTAAGATCTCATATAGGCCCTTATGTCCCTCACCGGTAAATGGACCCCTATGAGCTTCTAAAATCTCTTTTAGACCATGTATACATATAGAATTATAGATAACAGATGTAAGTTTTCCGAGAACTCTCAAGTAGGTTTCTCACCATACACAAAATCATGGCATTTTTGTTTCCTCTTTAGAATAATTTATGCTCGTATAATAAACAACCACAGGAAAGAAGAACAGAGACATACCAAGAGCCATTAAGACAGCAATGAAGAACATCTCTCCAATGGCCAAAGGCAAATTAGACAAAATAGTCAAAGCCCTTCTGGGCAATCTCTTGAGCAATCCCACCACCGGCCACTCATTAACTGACCTTGATGACGGAGCTTCTTCTGATTCCGGGGTGGCTCCATCCTCCACAAGAGGAGGGGCTGGGGTCTGTTGGTCTGATATCAGAATGTTCTTGGAGATGCTGGGTGGTTTGTTGCCCTCCACCTCCTGTTGTCGGTGCGATATCTTAAGCTTACAAGTAATGCCGCGAAAATGGAGAGACCTAATAGTGGTAAATGTAATACAAGCTGCGAGGAAAAAAAGAAGGCCAATGCATCAACCGTAAAGTTAGTAAAAATGTGGCATTCCTCCCATTTCTGTCAGCATTATAGACGAAAGCTTCTACTCCTTAAGCTAAGCTCAGAATCATAAATTAATCTATACCCAGAAGAAAAAAGCAGTCATTCAGTGAAGCCCAAATTCGACACAAGTGAATGGAAGAAAAGGTTTTTTCTTCTCAAGTACCACAATGTAAGATGCCCAATACATATCGAACAGCAAAAAAATGAAAAAGAAAGAATACGAAGAAGAAACATAACATAACGTAGTATAACATGACATAAAAGTTGAGTTGTTGACACAGACTCAAGCTCTCAGTTCTCCATGAACACTCAGCCACAGATATCAAACACTTAACCCTTCAAATTTGTGGAGGAACCTCATTGTAGAAGGCCTGTGGTTATAAACAGAGGAGTCAGGATTCAAATTCGTGATCTCAATATCACGTTTATTTTTCAACTTTCAATTATAAACACTTAAAAACATATTTTTTAGCCTTATCAAACGGGCCTTACCAAAACTAAACAACCATGTATCCTAGGACAAATCGATCCATGGACTCAATGCCCACAACATCAAAATCCCATATCCAAGACAAGAATAAATCGTCAAAACATCCCAATTCGATACACAAAACACACAAGAACATCAAGCAAGCTGCAAGCTTTAAGAACAGTGAGGTTTTGAGAATTACCTTTAGAGAAGGAACTGTGGGAGAGATTGGAGGAGAATTTGAACGACCCGAGCGGACGAAGATGGGGCTGTGATGAACATGACCGTGTGTGAATTGAGAGGGTTTTGAAGTGGGAAGTGATGGCCAAGCAAGAATGGATAGCACCCGCCATGGATTCTGTTATGCGGTTTATGGATATGTGACATATGTCTTGGTGGTGTTTATCATGTTTGAGAGACACTGATATTCCTTGTGATGTTCTGTTATATTCTTAATAATATATGATTAAAATAGGTGATTTTAATTATTCTTATATTCATGATAAGTTACAAAATAAATTAGATAATCCTCTGACTTGGGTCAGGTTTGCGATGACGTGTAAAATATTGATCCTTAATATATACTCCTTGGAATGGATGACGTATTCAAAAAACAATTGAGGACTGTAGTTGCATATATATCCAGAAATTCGCCATTGTTCTTTGACGTTCAATTTTTTTCTCATCAACTGTAGAAGAAGAAATCGCTTCCCTAGAAAACGAGTTCTAAACAACAAAAATTCACGTAACTCATTAAACTCGCTTTTTGATTAAATGACTTCTTTTTCGATGTTAATGAGAAAAAAATGAACGTCGAAAACATACACCCCTAGAAATTAGGAGTGACGAGATGTGATCTTGAACTAAGATCTACTGTTACCTCCTACCTTTGATTCCATAATAATCACAAGAATTTGTGAGGATAAGTTACCTACACCAACGGTGTCAGTTAATTTACGCAAGCTTGTCAGATAACTCTAATCATAATGATCAAGTAATGAAACAACGCCTCATAACATGTATAGTAACACCATAATATAGGCATTGCAAAATATTGCTTTCGTTTTTTAGACTAGGACAGACTAAAACTTAGAGCTACATATTCAAACGACATAGCATTCGATGGTATTTGGTTTTCCACTCATGATACATAGCATTCGATGATGGGAATGATTCGTCGCCTTGTAGTCTGGACTACTCAGTGTTTCGAAAGAGAACTTAGAATCTTTGTTCAGTCATCACTGCCGGTGTTGCTTCAGCATGCTTTCGTGCCAGGTATGGACCTCTTTTAAGGGCCTCCTGCAGCTGCGAACGAGGAACGTAACAAGGGTTACATCAGACGAAGCTTTACATCACGGAGCACTATTTATGCTTCTAAGGTGCACCAAGAGCACGGCTTGCAAAACACGAATTAGTACCTTTTCAGCGATTCGTGCCAAAACCGGATCTGTTCCAAGTCTAGTTGAAACTGCTAGAGCATCGTAAATTGCTTGGCAACACTTGTGTCTAGCTTCCATTGCTAATATATAAAAACATTGAATAAGCAATTCTTGAGTCCTCCATTGACTGGGTATGGTTCGATCCGTTCAACCAAAAGCGAATATGTGGCATGGTGCACGAGGGATGGCTTTTAAAGAAATACGAGGTTGAAACATGGAACGAGAAAAACTCACAAACTTTCGTGCTTTCTATGTACGGATCAGTTACAATGCCAATAATCTCTTGTCTAGAGCAGATTTCCATTAGGAACCAAGGGCGAGCTGCCAGGCCAGTTACCAATCTATATCCCTGCGAAAAATACAGTGTCAAAATTCATAAACCAGAATGCAGGATCAAAAGTGGGAGGAGAAAAATTTATAGTAAGATGGTGCACAAAAACAATCCTGATGCACCAACGTCACGCTGATCTTACATATGAGCTAAGGGCCAAACCCATGGGAGGGCCTTCCAAACAGTTGTGTTGCACACAGAAGCAGCTTAAGAAAATTGAACAATAAAAAAAATACCATAAGCGGGTACTCACCGCCAAACGGACTTCAGAGTCCTGCTGGAGAAGTGACAGAAACAAACCCTGACAATTAGCAAGAAAGGAAGAATCAACAAAGTGTACACTTACACCCCAAACCCAATGGGAGGGATCACATCTAGGGAAAACATCACACTATGGGCCAGTGGAAAAACATAAGCGCACACACTCACTGATGGTGTTAGCTTGGTGCTGTTAGATGCTGTTTCATAAATAAACCGTCTGAGGTTCTCTTCGTGATCAGGGCTTAGCATTTTACTACTTTCTGGTTGAGTCTCCCCTATGATGTTTCCAACAGCATGCAAGGCAGCCTGCAGCACTCCAAAAAGGGGGAAAAAAGGTTATAGTCAAGCATAAGTGCTGTATCATTTTTAGTGAGCTCACTTGAAAATTTATGAAGTCCTCACACTAAACAAGAAAAGAGTAAGTACCCCAGGAAAACAACTAGGACAGTAAGAGGAATAAAAGAAAACAAGTGCTAAAACGAAGCAGAGAAATTCTCACCAGTTGCTTGCCACGTCTTTGATTATCAAAAGCAGCATGAATTACAAATCGTGTAGCACTTGGCGAACTCGAGAATAGCAAATCAGCTCCACGAGTTGCTAAACACATTACAAAAGAATTGCATTAAGTTGAAGAATACTATATGATAGAAGCAGCTCCATGATTAATGAAACGTCCAAGCTGAAAGAACTAAGGCGTCAAAGAAATGCTGGAATGCAATTCTTTACACCATAAACTGATCCATTTAGAATCTGTATATTCTATCCATCTTATCTTCAGTTACTACACGTTTAAGGGATTAAAGACTTGGGTTATTGTTGCTGTCATTATATCTTTAGTTACTACATTAACAAATTTGCGAACCGGAATTAGTTCAAATATGCAGTAACCTAGGTGCTTCCATAGATAAAGTTTGACTAACATGATCTAAGGAGTCGTTCCAAATTATACATGTTGCTAGGGTTCAGTACAGGGTCTCACTTTGAAATTGCCATATAAAGTTAAATGGTACTCACACGACCCTATCTGACCAAGAGCCTCAATTGCAGATTCACATTCATCCTGATCTACAGTTTCAACTGCTCGAAGCCTGCCTTCAGTGGCTGAAATAACAGTTCTGACACCTAGAATATCACAGTAAATTTAAATTTCCAAAAAAGAACTTATCATTACAGAGAGGTGATCATTAGCACAATGAGAGGCCAATTCATTTAATTTGACTACAATACAAGTTCAGTAGACATTGAAGCACAACAGGAGACATTTAATTTGACCACAAAATTAGATTACTATCGTTAAACCAAAAAAAAAAAAGAAAAGAAAAAAAGAAGCCAAATTAAGAGAAAATTCACAAATCAAGTTTTCCTTACACTTTACTCCCTATTGTGCAAATTGCAATATATATACATATGACATGTAGTACACACGAATCAGAATGTAGTATACGAGGGAGTAAAACGTAAATAAAACTCAAATAGGGAGTAAAAAATAAGTTTCCCAAAAAAAAAAAAAAAGCAGGCGACGTTATCTAAGGAATACTTCATGGATTGACATACACAAGAAATCTTCTTTGAGATATGTGCATCTCCAACTGATATTTACAATCTTCTACTACAGTAAATTGCTAAAAAGTACAAGAAGTGTACCCAAAAAAATAAAAAATAAAAAGGAAGCGAACCTACTGGTAATAGGAATCCATGATGTAGATTTGAAAACATGAAAAGACTACTTAAAGCAAAAAGAAATTGGGAAATTTCTTCACTGATGGACCACTGCTAGCACAGACGGCTAGTAGTAGACTCCCTTTTCCCAAAATAAAATTTAAGGATCGGAATCAAACTTACTGCTTTCATCAACAAACTTGAAGACATTTTCTGTGGAAAGCATTCTCCCACTAATCATCAGTGCTCTTGATCTTACAATCGATTCCGCTGATGTGCTGCAACATGAAGAAATGAAAAGTGTAGAACAATTACAAGATAAAACTAAAAAAATAATCTTAGGGATTAATTTCTCAGTATCGTAGTACCTTATAATGGAGCTAAGCAATTGTAGAAGAGTGGTTTTTGATAGGAATTCAGCACTGCGTTGGATTTCTGCCATCTAATACAGGCACAAAATAAAAAAGGAAATTCAATAATAAAAAAGGGGCTCAAGAGTCGATGGGCAACATAGGCCTTAGACTCCATTACGGCTGTTAAAACAAAGGTCGAACCAATTAACGAATCGGTACTGAAACCAATAAATCGAAATCGACCGAACCAATTATTAAATGGTTTGATTTTACTTTACAAATTGAAACCGATTATTTTTTAAGGAAAAAACTATACCGAACCGATTAACCCATGATAAACCGATTAACCGAACCATTTTGAATCGATTATCAAACAGTTTAAAATTAATTATCATAGTTGTTTTTCATAAGGTTGTTAAGCTTAAAGATCAAACGCATTATATTATTTTAAACCTAAGATAACATAATATCTTTAGTACTGTAGATATTGTTTTTATCTCTTTTGTTAGAAATGGAATATAAACCTTCAATTGTATTTTCTCTTTATTTTGGTAGAATATTTTTTATTTTTTACAAACATGTGCGGTAAAAATTTATAGAGTTATGTTAATAAATAATTATTATAATTATCATTTAAGATGAAACCGTATGAAATCGTTGAAAAATTATGAAAAACAAAACAGTTTAAAAACCGAACCGATTAATCAACGATTTTGGTTTTGAAATTCAAACCGATTAATTAATCGGTCCGATTTTGGTTTTGGGTTGGAAAAACCGAAACGTTCAAACCAAACCGGCCCGATTAACACCCTTAGAATCCATGTTTGGATTATTAAGGTGATCTCACCTAATATCTTCTTGGTTTTGTGAAATAACCAACCAGAATTTATGAGCGCAAAAACCACAATGAAATTTTAAATACACAATCTGATTGGCTTCTTTAGTGGAAACACAATTATCAAAACAACTCATATCTATACTATATACTAAGCAAATAGAGATGGATTTATCATCAGCTGAGATCTTTTAATCTTGATCGTTCAATTTTTCTTCTGATAACTGTGATTTAATATTAAAGAAAAAGATTGATTCGATAAAATTTATTGGTTAGCATATATATTTTGGTTGAATTTTAAGAAGTAAATACGAACTCAAATATCTATCAACTCTTCAAATAATACCATGTATTAATAACTAACAAAAATAAATGAAAAGATAATAGCATTTTATTTTTAAAATCTTTGACATAAAAATGATTCATATCTAATACTACTCTATGACTACTATATCATTTTAAAAAGCTACTCATATCTTTTATCTTCTATTTAGAACCAAAATGTATTTTGTTTTTTTCCGCTTTTATCATGCACGGGCGGATAGACTAGTTACTTTTACTATGCCTTTACAATTTGGGCTAGTTTTTGGAACTTAATTTCAAAACCACCAAATTTTAATCATTGTCAGATTTGCTGCTTTCACTAATAGAAGTAGTATATCCAACTACACATTGAATATTTGGGTGGTCTCCGGAAATATGAACATTGGAATAGTACTCCGTGATGAACTACAATTATGTTGTAACATATGTCTTTAGCCCTATATTGTTAGTCTTTCTATGCTGTATTTGCCTAGTCCACATGGATTCATACTTGAGACACAATATACCAAAGTTTCTCTTTACAGCTTGATATCTCCCATTTTCAATCTTTTGGTTACAGCCGATCAAAGTACAAAAATCCCTGTGTTCATGTGAAAGATAGGATAGAAAATTACTACCTCATAAAGGAGCTCCAGAACAGTCAATGTAGCAAGGGTATCGCTTGTGCTACTGACTTCTGTCTCAAATAAACTGAGCAAATTTGAGGTAGAGATCACCAACGCGACTTCATGAGAAAGGGAGAACAGCTTCACTATCAAGGCCAAGATGCGGACTCGTCCCTGCCCCATGTTAAATGGTAAGACTAAGCATATTTTACTGTAAAATGGTCCAGAAGAAAACCAAATTGATTCAATTCATGAATTAGCATATTATAATGTAAATCACAAAAAATTGAATAAAAAACAACTGCATCTATAACTTCACGAGTCATGACTTCATTATTTAAATCAATATTGCAGCTAGAAATTCTTTTGACAAGAGCAGGAGTATCTTCAGCTGAGAAGGTGCTTCTCTACTTAAGGTGGAAAATAAATACTTTAGCAGTGATGAATAACAACTAAAAAACACGACTACTAGATTCACCAAATAAAACCAAAAAAAAAAAAGAAAATTATAACGGTATTCCTTATCGGGGAAAAAAAAATTTAAACGGTATTCACACCAGCGATGAAGTTTTTGCTGCCAGATTCCTGAGGCTTGTACCTTCATTGTTATCAGGTGGAAAGATGACAGCCTGTTTAAAAA
>JAOVYX010018652.1:0-19766 GCA_035668315.1 Drosera spatulata
TTTTAACAACAAAACCCCCCCCCCCCCCCCCAAAAAAAAAAATTAAAGAAAATTGGTAGATCAATGCTTTAATTCACAAATTCTTAAAAAGTCGTTCTCTATGATCGACTCATGCTCATCACTTCTACATTATTATTAAAATTTTGTTGTGTGAATTAGTACGAATATTTCAATTTGTAGCATCTTGTGACAAGTTTTATCAAATTTCGAGCCGTTGTCGGGGAACGATGTGATTTAATTTGCTTCATATTGATTTTCTCTTTTTGTCCGTTGATATTCAACAGGAATTAACTATCTTGTATGTAACTGAAGAGTGGACGAAAAACAGGAGAAAAGGTTCAAAACATTGTTCGTGAGCTCAAGGAACGAAGTTCACCAATTGTACGAGGTGAAGCATCATCTAAAATGGCACCTAATCAACATATTGGTGAGATCCTTCCAATTTTTAATATGACTAAACCTATAAATGCTCAAAATGTGCAAAACGCACAAAATGAACGAAATCCTCCAAATCCACCCATTGTACGAGGTGAAGCATCATCTAAAAAGGCTCCTAATCGACGTATTGGTGAGATCCTTCCAATTTTTAATATGGCTAAACCTACGAATACTAAAAATGTGCAAAATGTACAAAATGAACAAAATCCTCCAAATCCACTAGTTGATAAATGGCTGGTTAAGATAAATGGCTGAATACGATGATAACAATGAACCTCCATTGTATATTGTATTCCCCGATATGTAAGGAAATTTTAAACTCAATTTGGGATTTCTTCAAAAACTATCATCTTTCCATGGCCTTCGGGGTGAAGACCTATATAGGCACTTGAATGAATTTAGGATAATATATGCGAATATGAGATCGGACGGAGTGAATGATGAGGTAATTAAGCTTAGAGCATTTCCATTCAGCATCCAAGATGCTGTTAAGAATTGGTTCTATGATTTACCCAAAGGAACCATAAAAACTTGGGGGAAAATACAATCCTTATTCTTAGATAAGTATTTCCTACTTCAAAAATAACAACAATGCAAAAATAGATCTGCTTAATTAGACAAAAGAAGGGGGAGTTGCAACATGAAAATTGAGAACGATTTAAACGTCTTGCCTCAAGCTGTCACAACCATTAATTTTCTGAGAATTTCTTTTCACTATTATTATCAAGGTCTTTCTGCAACAGATCGTAGTCTTGTCAATATGGCATGTGGTGGTGATCTTTTACATAAACAACCACGAATTATGAGGATCTCTCTTGTGATGTCAATGAATTATCAAGTTCTTCCAGTTCCATCGATCAAAAGCTTGATTGTTTGACAGATTTAATCACCTTGATGGTTCAAAACAAAAATAACATTGCACAAGTTAAAGACTATGGAATTTGTTCTGTTTTTGGTCATACAACTGATGTGTGCCCAACTCTTTATGATAATGAATAAGTCAACGCAATAGAAAGTTTTCGTGCTCCTCCTAGACAGGAAAATGCCCAAAATATGATGTCTAATAAAGGGTGGCGAAATCATCCAAACTTTACGTGGAGAACGGATAACCAAAATTTCAAACCAATCAGTTACAACAATCCTCCACCAAGGTTCGTTGACTAGAATTATTCAAACCAAATTCTTCAAAACTCTAATGACTAATCTTTGGAGGAACTTATGAAAGCAATGTGTCAAAGTTCAACTAGTTTTCAAAAAGAAATACGTATAAGTATTTCTAGTGTTGAAAGTCAAGTAAGCTAATTAGCTCAAAAAGTCAACAAACTCAAATCTCAAGTAACGAACCAACTTCCATCCTAACCATTTAATCCAAGGTAGGATGTGAGTTCAATAACGATGAAATATGACAAGAGCACAAAAAACGAAGGAAAAATTAAAGAACAAGTTCCTGGAGCATTTTTCATACCATGTGTTATTAATGGAATGACTATTCCTGAATGTGCGCTAGATCTTTGTACATCTGTGAACATCAAGCCAGCTTCTTTGTTTGCTACTCTTGATCTTGGTCCTCTTTTATCGACGAATGTAAAAATACTTGAGAATGAACATTTAATTCTTCCTGAAAGTTTAGTTGAGGATGTGTTGGTCAAAATGGATAAATTGTATTTTCTAATTCATCATCTATCCTTTAGGGTAGAATTTTTATGTGCACAAGTAGATCAATCATTGATGTTGAAAAAGATACCCTTGTATGAAAAATGGAAATGAAGAATTTTGTTTTAATATTTTCGATGATGAAAAGAATGAGTCAATAAAAACTTGTTATAAGGTGACAACTCTTGAAGAAGAGGTTTTGGATGATTTTGACGACATAAATTTAGTTTTGGATTTCTTTGAGTTCTATTTGGATGATATTCATGTTATCCATCACAATGCTTCAATTAATTGTTATAAGGTGACGACTCTTGAAGAAGAGGTTTTGGAAGATTTCAACGACATGAATTCATTTTTGGATTTGCTCGAGTTTCATTTCGATCATATTTATGCTATCCGTCATAATACTTCAATTAATTGTTTAGACGATGACTTAGTTAAAGAGGCAATTAAAGTTATGGTGCAGGAAGAAGGAAGTTCCAGGATTGATCCAATGTTGAGAGAGTTAAAGAACACTTGGTTGTGATTGGAAAAGAGAATGTTGATTGGAGAAATTGCATGATATTGGTAACAAAGAAATTCAAAAAGAAGATGTGATTCCAATTATTGAGGTCTTTCAGAAAAGAAACCGTCGAATAAACAAGAAGAAGAGAAACGATTGTATCTGTTGTCAATCTATCACTGTGTATAAGCATTTTTCTTCTTTTTTTTTTTTTCCGTGTTTCGAGATACAATCTGAAGAGACAACGGATGAAAAATATTTAGATTGAGAAGAAAATTGTTAAGAATCCAAGAGCCCGAAAATGTCAAAAGGGAGCTCTTAAAATGGAATTCCCTATTCAATTCTTTCTCAAACCCTTGATAAGATTCATTCTTGAATTGACTCACATGGTCGAGCTGACGAAGTTAAACATAGCGCTTCATGGGAGGCAACCCATGTGTTTTTAATTTCAATTGTTGTTTTAGAAATAAGGAGTAATAACGAAGAGAAAAACCAGATTGTTTGCATTGTTTGAGGTCTCATTGGATGAAAAATACAAACGAAAGGCATGAAAGATTCCAAATATTCAGTTTTAGAATTGAAACGAGAAACATTTAATACCGAGAAAAAGCCCTACGCACGGGCCGTGCGTATGTGCACGAGCCGTACCCTATGCGAAACCAAAACGCTCTAAGCACGGCCTAGCCAGGCCGTGCGCGGCCAAAAATTTGCTTTTTAAAATACGAGGTCTCTCCTTTTTCTTCACTTTTATTTGATCTCAATCCATTAACCACTCGTCTCTGCACGATTTCGTCAATCCCAACTTAGATCTATCGAAATCATCAAAATGTACGATTGAAATATCTTCCATTTTGTTGATGTCATCACGTGTAAAGTACTCAATGAACATTGTTAATGACGCTACGTATGTTTTGTAAGGCATGATGATGCGTGAACTTTACTATTCGATCAATTTTCGAGAAATTAGGGTTTAGGGATTGTGATGAAACGAGAAAGATTTGATCTTTGAGTTTTTTGTGTTTTAAAAAGGATTGATGTTATGATAACATTTAATGATGATAAATGGATTCTAGCTATATGCTATTCTTGGTCTTGGTTAAATTGATTAATGATTGCAATTTTCATACTTCATTGATATAACTGGTTTCTCTAGAAATTTTTTGTTTATATTGTTACTTGTTTGATTGAAGGTTGATATGGCAAAAGAGATGAAGCCCAAAACTTTAAGAGATATTCCCCATTTGTATGAGGCGATCATTAAACCGACAGCTCGTTGGACCACACAATTAAACGGAGTTCGATTCTCAAAGAAAGAGCATGAAGAACGTTACAAATGATAGGTTAGAATAGGAGTTGAAACAACGCAATATTAGACAAAGACATTCTTGTCCGACATGGGCTATTCGACGATGTTGAAAGGATGCTGAAAAATGCTAAATAGGAGAATTTCGTGAGCGGAAAATGGGCGACCTATAAACGAATGACTTTGGAATTTCTAAGCACTTTGGAAATAAATATTGAAACAGATGAGTATCCTGAATTTGGTTTCATTGCTTTTCAACTTTTCAATACTCCTCCTGTAATAACTGTTGATGATTTGAATGAACTATATGGGTTTAGGAAAAAAGGAGACAAACAATCACCAAAAAAATAAAATTGAATTTTTATAAATTTTACGAAATGATTCTTTTCGGTAGCCCATCACTTTACAACTCCACAGTTAAGCATGCTTAACGTGCAGTAATGTTGGTTTGTGGGGCCAGTTGTCAGCCTGACGAGCGGTTGTTGGGGCCTTACAAGTATCAACTTAGCCGTGATAGAGAATGACGAGAGATCAAACCCCCGGTTCGATATGGCTATTCAGATTTGGTGGCATATACACATATTGTTAGCGAGGCAGTTGAGAATGAGCCTTTGTCATTCAAGGAGGATCGCTAGTTCGGAATGTGCCCAGTGGACTGCAGCTATAGAAGAGGAACTAAAGTCTCTTCACAAGAATAATACTTGGACTCTAGTTCAGTTGCCGAAGGGAAAGCGCACCGTAGGGGGCAAATGGATGTTCAAAAATGAGGAAATAGACGATGATGGCGATGTGAGATTCAAGGCCAGATTGGTGGTTAAGGGTTTCACTCAGAGGGAAGCTATTGACTATATTGAAGTCTTTTCTCCTATTGTCAAATATACTTCTATTCGAGTTCTTCTAGCTTTGGTTGCTGAGTTTGCTCTTGAACTTGTGCAAATGGATGTGAAGATGGCGTTCTTACACGGTGAGCTAGAAGAGGAGATCTATATGCGCCAGCCGGAAGGTTTTTCATTGCCAGGAATGGAAGATCGAGTCTGTCTTCTGAAGAAATCATTGTATGGGTTGAAACAATCGCCCCGATAGTAGCTCATAGGTTTGACACCTTCAAGACAAGCATTGGATACACACGGAGCTCGTACGATCAGTGTGTGTGTCATCAGTAACTACCAGATGGGGGTCAGGTATATCTTTTGCTTTACGTGGATGATATTTTCATCGCTGGAAGAGGCAAAGGGATGATTGACAGGTTGAAGACGCAACTCAGTAGTGAGTTCGATATGAAAGATCTCGTCCCGGCAAAGAAGATCTTGGGCATGGAGATCAAGAGGGATAGGAAGAAGCATGAGGTCTTATCCTTGAGTCAGAAGAAGTATATTGAGAAGGTTCTAAATCGATTTGGCATGAAAGATACCAAGTCAGTTTCTAATCCCTTAGTAGCGCACTTCAACCTATCTTTGGAGCTCTCACTGAAGGCTGAGAACGAAGTGAAGAGCATGGCCTCAGTGCCGTATGCAAGTGCTGGTGGTTCCTTGATGTATGCTATAGTATGCACTCGATCCGATTTATCATAGGTAGTGTCAGTAATCAGTCGTTATATGATCAGACCTGGTAGAGGTCACTGGCAGGTCGTGAAGTGAATCCTTAGGTATCTTAAGGGTTCATCAGGATTGAGCGTCGTCTATGATGTAAGGCGAGGTGGAGACAGCGACAATGTTGAGGGGTTCTCAGATTCAGACTGTGCTGGAGACCTGGATCGTCGGAGGTCACTTACAGGGTATGTATTCACTTTCTGTGGTGGGCCAGTTTCTTGGAAAGCAACTTTGCAGGATATCATAGCCTTGAGTACTACAGAAGCTGAGTTCATGGCTATTGCACTAGCTTTGAAGGAAGCGATTTGGTTGAGGAATTTGGCTTCATACTTAGATCTAAGGCAAAATAGCATGGTGGTTCATTGTGACAGTTTTTCAGCTATTCACTTGACTCGTGATCAGGTACATCATGAGAGAACTATGCACATTGACATCTGATATTACTTTGTACGGGATGTGAAAGATGTCAAGGTGATTAAGATTACGACTGCAGAGAATCCAGCAAATATGTTGACGAAATCAGTTTCTGTGTCAAAGTTTCGTCTTTGCCTAAAGCGCTTTGGAGTGAAGAGCGGTTAGGCTTTCCTAAAGCTGAAATGGAGGTTGTTCGATGACAATTAAGTTTCTGATAAGATACGCGCAAATGATTTTGAGTCAAGGTGGAGATTTGTTGTCTTTTGTCTCAAAATTCAAATCTTGAGACGTGGCTTGGAGATCTTGAGGCGTGGCTTGAAGATTTTGAGGAGTGGAGATCTTGTCATGCTTGGAGATCTTGAGGCATGGAGATGGAGATCTTGTGGCGTGTTCCTTGCCTTGTTCTTATCCGGGGAAGAACTCATCTTTGGCCCATATATAAAGGCAAGCAGGGGGCAAACAATATGGCTCAAAGGTGGAAAATACATAGGAAACAACTTATCCTTGTACTTCACAGCGAGCATATACACTATCTGAGATTTTCGAGAGATTTTGTGGAGAAGCTTTAAGCTTCATAGTCTCTTTGGGTTGTGATCTCGAAGTCAGGCATAGCCTTCTTTGTATCTACTCGTTTGACTAGTGGATTTTCTCGTCGTCGACGACCGTCCGTGGTTTTCTCCCGTAAGGGATTCCACGTAAATCTTTTTCTTATTTATTTTACGCACTTATTATTGTTTGTGTTGCAATTAGCAGTCCTAGTCGTAACATAAACCTCGCTTGATTTCCTTGGTTTGACCCACTTAGGACTACGTCCTTGATCGCTAGGAACTTATTTCCTCATGGAATGATACTCTTACTCTCCTTTATTACTTGATAAGCGACACGTTCACTTGCATACTTACGGCATAGTAAATGCTTAACAATACATTCAAAGATGGTAGATCATCTATGGATCGTTTAATTCCCAAACCTGCTATTATATTAGGAGATTTACAACTACATG
Organism: Drosera spatulata; assembly: GCA_035668315.1. Taxonomy (NCBI): domain Eukaryota; kingdom Viridiplantae; phylum Streptophyta; class Magnoliopsida; order Caryophyllales; family Droseraceae; genus Drosera; species Drosera spatulata. The sequence goes on from JAOVYX010018652.1 coordinate 6,903, forward strand.
TCATGCATTCTGCCCAAAGGGGTTTGCATGATGATGTATGTGATCTCTCGGATGTATTCTTATACAGTTTTAGTGTTCACTGATTACTCACATTATGTCATTTTAATGTTGTTTACTTTTTCAACAATGGTAAAGATTCTTTGGAAGTTCTTATGCTTCATGAATCGAGGAATGATAAGAAGGATTTGCTTTAGTATTATAGTGAGAGTGCTTAATCGTGGGAAGATTTCAATTTGTGCGCACATTCAGTCCAAAGGTGTTTGTGTGATGATGTTTTGGGATCTTATGTATGTGTACTTATTCTGTTTTTAAGTTATACATCATCACGGTTTGTTAAGCACTATTAGTTGAGAGTTGTACATTGTGTGTCAAACATACTATCCAAAGGAGTTTGTTTGATTATGCAGCTGATATTAACCCTATCCACTATTAATACTGTAAGTGTATGAAATCAATTATTGCTACAGTGTCGGAGAATTAATTCTATTTATTGTCCATAAAGCGGATGATCTTGAATCATCGTAAAGTGCATTTGTTCATTTCTGCTTTCTGTGACCAAATGGGAGCACATGTTCTATTTGATCAGTGGGGACAGATTCTACTATCCTTGTTCCTATATAAGTTGCATATTGCAACGTATGTTTCTACTAGACGAGTCCATGAGTTTAAGGACTTGTAGTTGGTGGATTCTACATGTTCAACTATTTTAAAGTTTGGAAAACAAGGATGTTCTCTTGAAAGGCATGGCAATATCTTTGAGAGATAGAAATAATTATTCTCTTGACCATTCGGATTTTACATGTACCATATTATTTCATATTATATCCTTCTATCGACGAACTTATTTCATGTTGCTAGTTATTGATTTTATATGGACTCATGTGTATGTATTATGATATCTACTTCTATATTGTCTATTGACAATATAGTATCACAAGAGTCTATTTTACAATAGAGCTTTTATGGAATAAATGATAAAGCAGTCTCACCATTGTTGTAAGACCTTTATTCATGTGTCTTTTATGTTATTAAGTTTCAACATAAATATTAAGTACTTGTTCATTTGTTCAATGGGAGCATTTGATATTTTGTTGCTCTATTGTATTCTTCACATTTGTCACCTTTGGAGTCAAGTAAACTGGACGCAGTTTATTGTTATAGGAATACGTTGGTATTTTATGTATGACTTCATGATTTTCAAAGTCTCAAGGAATGTGTCAATCTTGATCAAAAGCTTGGGATAATAAGTTGAGCCTTAATCTATATCTTGGGACACATATAGTAAATCACGCGTGATACATAAATCAAGACATATGACTTGATTCGTTGTAACCAAGTGATTTTCTCAATCGTACGTTGGTACATAAGGGAGAAAATCGTGTAACCGATAAGAGGATAATACATGACGTTTACGTTTGGATATTATCTATTTGTCACACTACCACATTAAATTCTGTCAGTAGAGCTAAAAGTTCTGTGACTATGGAAGGTCCTTTGTCGCACTAAGAAAGATGCAGTTTTCACCATGATCAAGGACTTGAGGTTCTATGGGACCGAATTGATTTAGAAGAGCGTCTCTAGATCAATGGTTTTCTTAATACCGTGGTAAACTTTCGAAAATGTTATCTTTTTCAAAATTATGTTGGTTTTGTTTTGGTTTTGACAATTAATAAACCCAAATAGGAGAATGTTAGATTTAACATATAAATTTTCATATGTGGGTTATATTAATTATCGTCATATTTAAACCGGACTAATTAATTGGTCTAATAAAGTGAGATGATGGACTCCTATTTAGTTTAATATGAAACCGATTAATATGAATTTGGTAAATATTTATTGTCTATTGATATGAATATAACTCTACACTATTCTTTAGTGTCTTGTAAGCGGCATAAAATGCACATATATTGTCATGAGCAGCAACAAATGCTTCTTTCACACGAGGGTCAAGCTCCAATGCGATTAAATTTCCCGTTGATGGACTTCATGACTTTTTATAACGACATAAACATGATATATATTGTTCTGTTAAATCACTGCTCCTATGATCTCACACGAAGTTAGCCTGATAAGAGAACATAGATGAGAACAAAGTACTTTGAAGGCAGTTTAATCTGCATGCGAGACTAACTGAAGTCAGACAGATTTAGGAACAGCAAGACACACAGCGGTATACATAGATGCTTGTTGATGAAATTTACCGGATTCAAATGAGTATATAAAAGACGATGATGTAGGTAAATCCAATCACAAAATCATTATAGATAAATTTAGAATATCAAAGAGACATTGAAAACAATAATATGCGCTTGATCGTAATGATGTGTAGCGGAACTTAATCATAACGAACACCCAATTGGAATATTGATTAGTGTAAGTTGATGTATTTGCATCTCATGTTTGATTTATTTGTGTCTGTGACACTTACACTATCAATGACAGGGTGCGAGATGCAAGCATGTTGCCAGGGTTATTGGCACTTTGGGTCTTTATGTTCCAGGAGGCACAACAGTTTCACGGATCGACAGTTCTTATGCTTCCAAATGTATGTCTCAAAATGCCTTTTTCTCTCTCTATGAAGGAAAAAGGAAAAAGAAAAAAGAAAAGAAAATCCACATGGTGTGAGTTTGTTAATGCTGTTGTTTACCATTTAACAACCAGCAGAGATCGCTGGTTGCGTGATTATTGTACTTGGAACTCCTCTAGGTCGCATATGTAAGGTAAGGTATCTGTCAAATGCATTGCGTTGAACGTCTTATTGAAGATCTGGTTCATCAAAGCGTTTGAACTTTTATCATTTATCAGGAGGTTCTCTACTGTGGCAAAAAATAGCCTGGCATTACTTGTATCCTCAAGGCTTGAGGAGCTCGGGTAAAGGCTTCGCGCTTCAATAACAGTTTGTTACAGTTAATAGTTGATGTTTAGGCTTTCTTTATTGTTTCGTTGTAACCATCCTTCTAAGAGTCTAAGACGGGATGCATATGCTATGTCTTGCAGCTGAAATTGATGAGATCAAAACTGCACTTGAGTACGATGAACAAGATCTATGACTTGCGCCACTATTTTTTAGATGTTTTGGATATGTTTCGTTTGTAAGTTATGACACTTTTAACCGTTTTTTTTTTTTTTTTAAAGCATATTACTCTATGAGTTTGCAGCTGATATTTGTGAATAAAATGTTGACTTAACCTTGTTTCTTTATCAAGTTTCAGAAATTTGTAATTTATATTTTGAGTACTTTGGTTAAACATGTTTTTCAGTTCAATTAGAATAATTTAATGATCCTCTATCATTAGTAACGTTTTGTTAGTTTTTCTTCGTATCAAATAACAAATAAAAAAATTTAGCATCCGCACATAGCAACAAATCAGTGCCTTCTATTAGCTACTATCTTCATTATTACAACGTTTCTCTCTCTATGCATTATTCAACACGTAATTTGAGGAATTTCATTATTCATTTAAACGATACGATTTAAATTTTCTATTGGTCCATAGTTATAATATGTAACGTGTACTATCATTAATGTTTCACGACATTTTTTTCAAAAAATAACGTTTGATCGTCCCGCAATTCCGATTAAACCTTATATCGTCATGCATGTCCAATCAAAATAATATAATCTTTTTAAAACAAAAGGAATATTTTAGAAATCAATAAATAAATCAACTAGATTTACTAAGTAAACATTTAATGAAGTTGCCGATTGTTGGTAGTAGCTACAACAGACCAATACTAAGCGATGACCTTGTTGCCTAAGCAACATTGAGAAAAATACATTTAAATCCCCCATGTTTTAGCTCAGAGATATTTAATCCTTTATATTTTTTAATTATATAGATATTTTTTTATATCCCTTATTTTTTGGATATTTAACCCCCTAGCCTTCGTTTTGAATGTTTTACACACTTATTTGTAAAATTTTGGGAATTATCTTTATATTTTCAAAATTCAAAAAATCATGTACAAATCAATAAAAATTCGGAAAGATTAAATGTATTTTTTTCAAGCCACAACACTCAACTACTATAAATTGGAGTGAACAATGTTTAAAAAAATGTGAACAAAATGAGAAAACCTCAATGTTCAAAAAGAATATTACTTTCGTTCTAAATAAATTACGATCACACATATTTTGAGGTATAATTTTCAAATATCGTTTTTTATAAAAAAAATTATTATGAGATAATATTAAATTTTAATCTTGAGATAATTTAAAATTTTTTTAAGATTATTAATAATAAAAATAAAACATATTAAAAAATATATTATCATAATTTATTTAATACTGAGGGATTAACTTTCCCAACCCATTCAACCCTTCTTTTTAGTTCTTACAAAATACCACCACAAACCCTACCAGATATGTGTCATCGAAATATGTGTCGTTATATCGAATTGTTGGAGATGAGTGTGAGAACCACCACAAATCCTACCAGATAAGATAAGAAGCAAACCAAAGCACAGGTTACAGGCTTGCAGCACGGCCGCCGCTGAAACCGCCGGCAATCGACCAGCCAACACTTTGTATGGAAACCACGGTGCTTTCTCTTCAGTCGATCATTTCACATCTTGGCATTTTCCCTTTTCAATCCCTTCGAACCGCAAGCCTCAATTTTTCCTGTGCCAATTCGCTCAATCCCAAATGGGCATTTCCATTTTCCAAGATCAAAACAAGCAATTCAACCCCCAAAATCACTGCTACAAAGAGGAGAGCAACAACGAGGGCGAATGAGGGGAACTCGCCATCGAAATCCGAGGATGACGATGCCTATTTTGGTGGTCTTGTGGAGAAAGGGCACATGGAGTCGGCGTTTCGGGTATTGGATAGGATGGTGGTAAGTGGTGGAGGGTATATCCCCGATGTATCCTCCTGCGAGAAATTGATTCACGGATTATGTAGGATTGGCAAGACGAGAAAGGCGGCTAGGGTGTTGGAGATTCTCGAGGACTCGGGTTGTGTTCCTGATATCTTCACGTATAATGTGATGATCAACGGGCATTGTGATTCCGGGAATATGGATATGGTCCTCGAGCTGTTAGGCCGGATGAAGGTTGCCCCGAACGTGGTTACTTATAACACCTTATTGAAGGGGTTGTGCAACTCCGGGAAGCTTGACGGAGCGCTAGAGCTGCTCGACCACATGAAGGTGGCCCCCGACGTGGTGACTTATAATACATTGTTGAAGGGATTGTGTGAATCCAAGAAGCTTGATAGGGCCATGGAGCTGCTAGAGAGACAGTTGGAGAGTGGATGTCACCCTGATGTCTTTACCTATAATATCTTGCTTGAGGCGGTGTGTGAGGTGAGTGGAGTAGAAAAGGCGTCGATGTTCTTGGATGGGATTAGGAGGAGAGGATGTGGCATGGATGTCGTCATGTGTAATACTCTCATTAAGTGGATTTGCAAGGAAGGAAAGTTGGATGATGCCGTCAAGTTCACGAAGAAAATGCCTTCTGTCTATGGTTGTCCACCGGATAGAATCACTTATTCCACCATTCTTCAGAGCATGTGTAGAAAAGGAAAATGGATGGATGCCGAGCAGCTCTTGGTTGATATGAACAAGAAAGGGTGCGTACCAGATGTAGTCACCTTCAACATACTGATCAATTCCTTGTGTAATGAAGGGATTCTTGAACGTGCAGCTGCTGTGTTGGATGAAATGTCTAGTTATGGTTGTATCCCAAATGTGATCAGTTACACCACATTGATTCATGCTTTTTGCAAGAAGAAGAAGATGGACAAAGCGATGCAATATTTTGACAGGATGGTGTCACAGGGTTGTCATCCGAATATTGTCACCTACAACGCTTTGCTCTCTGGTCTTTGCAAAGTCGGGAAAGTTAAGGCTGCCTTGAGGATGCTAGATCAATTGAGTCACAATGGCTGCTCCCCCACGTTCATTACTTATGGTACCGTGATTGATGGTCTTTGTAAGGCAGGAATGGCGGAACAGGGACTCGAGCTTTTGGCCAAGATGAAGGAGAAGGGCCTAAAGCCGGACACCGTGACTTACAATTCATTAATTAGGGGATTTTCAAAAGATGGAAAGGTAGAAGAAGCAATCCATCTCTTGGACGACTTTAAAGAATTGGGTATTACTCCTAATGTGATCACTTATAACTCGATCATGTTTGGACTATGCAAGCTCAAACAGACAGATCGAGCAATCGATTTCCTGGGTGATATGGTTTCCAAGGGATTGATACCAAATGAAACGTCTTACAGGATTCTCGTACGAGGTATTGAGTCGGAAGGTTTAACCGAGGAGGCTCTAGAGTTGCTAGAAGCGTTGACCGCTAGAGGAGTTGTAAAGAGTTGTGCTCTCGAGTGTTGATTTATTATTAAACTTCCCTGGCTTTGCTTTAGAAAATATAGAGGAAAAAAAACAAACAAACAAACCAACCTTCCGTGGCTTTGTCAATTGCTTGGGTTCATGGTCCGAGTTTATGCCCATCACAGGCATCTTATATTCACACTATTCTGCAATAATGGTGCCTCTTTCTTTTGCTCTAGTATTTGTTGGTTGGAAAATTATCTACGACAGACAGGCAAACTGTAATGACTTATGCTCAGTGCTGCTCTAAATTCAGAACAACAATCCAGTAATCTTTTTGATTGATAGAGCCTAGGGTGGGCGTAATGTGCATAGTCAACAACGCTGCTCTAAGTTCAACGTCCCTAATTTTCTCTCTGTTACAGGAGAGAACTCCTTGTTCTTTGCTTAGCAGGCTCTGGTTTCTCTTACAAAACTTATACTACTAACAACTGCTTAGGACAATACTATCTGCTATTATCTTCTGTGCTATGACCTTCGGAGTCTCTGTTTGAAAGATTAATAAGTGTCTATTTATGTGATGAAAATATTTGTATATATCTTTGCAACATCCTACCCAGCTTTCTCGCTGAAATTCCTTTGCGTCATCCCATCTCTTCGGGTTAATTGAGGCATTCATTTTATCTTCTTGCTTTAGAAAGCATGCTTTGCCACATCTATGATTGCCATTTTTCCCTCTCATCACTTATCTTCTCCTTGTATGTAATACACATTGATCCATTTAATCTTCAGGCTTTCTATCTTTTTCTCTTCTTCTTTTTTTTTCCACTGCCCTAGATTTGCTTGAATAGCAAAGCTACATTCCGCGTTTCAAGGTTTCCGATTCCTGGGCTCCGTCTAATTTCCTTCTCCCTTCACACATCATCCCATGCAACCAAGGCTTGGTTTTTTTGCATTACGACCCCTGTACTTAATTAGAAAATCACGGCGTCCAGATCATAGGCTTCTTTGACAATCCGTAACGTTTGTGTCCAATGCAAATGTAGCATCATATGTACGCATGGACGGTACCTTGGTCGCATAGATTCATTATTCTCTTATGCTCCCACGCATCCTGTGATACACGGTAAACTTACCCAAGTCCAATGTCATTGCTATTCTGGGATGGAGGGAGTATTCATTTTCATGGTAAGATCCTTCTTCCCAAACTAGGTGGTAAGATTCAAAATCTTGGTGTCACTCAAATCTAACTTTTGCTTCAGTATTCAGATCTAACTTTTAACAAAGTTCTTCATGGTTAAAAGATTGCACTATCATTTAACATTATTTTTATGGTTGTATTGCATTATGATATGAAGTATGAACTAACTCGAAACAATCCCTGACAATATTCTTAATTACTAGCACAAAAGATCGTTCATATACTCTAATTTTGGGGCTTGGTAGATTTAACTATACTCAATTTATAATCTGTCACGGCCTTGACTTGAGCTATCCCAGCCATGACGAACAAAAGGATGTATTTTTGGTGTTGTGTTCATGCCGTTAAGGCCGAGTTTCACCGGTGATCAAGGGTGTCACGACCGTGACAAAGATTGTCGTGAACGATAAGCACACTACCAAGATCAGAATTTGTGTTTGCATGTTGTCACGGCCATCATCTTCTGATTGCATTTGCATATTGTTGCTTGCGTTATTGTTTCATAGACCGATAAAACAGAAGTGTTTGATACAGTTTTTTGTTTTTAAAATTTTTTTCTAAATATATCCACATAATCCCGTCAAATATAGGATGTGAGGAAGTTACTGTTAGACCGGCATTATAAAAATAAGTTATGAGCAAAACAACTCTAAGAAAATCAACAAGTAAATAAAGGTTCAAACTCTCAAAGGCAGAAGAGTAGAGATCATTAGATCAGCAGAGTGTAGACAACTTGGATTAAGTTTTCAAGTCAGAAGGGTTGAACAAGATAGCGGAGTGGACTTTAGATACTATAGAATGGACTCGGTCAATAAGGCGGAAGAGTTGGTTCAAAAGGAATGCCAATTGTTTTACTGTCAGCATAGTCAGTGAAGCAGAACAACAGAGTTCAGTAAAGAAGAAATTTCTGCGTTCAGTGACAATGTCGTACACAATAACATCTCAGGTCCTTTTCAAGACGTATTGGGGGATGGTTTTGGACAGTTTCTGATTGCGGTGAAGGGGTGAGATTATTTCGAAGGAGAAAAGAGACAATTGCTAGTAGACAATTGTTTTATATCATTTTTTAAAAAGAGAGAATTATTATTTGGTCATTATTTTCTATTTTATTTATCATTTGTTCACATCTTATTTTTTTAATTATCAATTAATCATCTAAAATTTAAAAATTCAATTTTGCTCTTATAACTAAAAAAGGAAATATATAATCTTCCATCAAATTACAATAATTACAAACAACATCCTTAAAATCCTAGCGAAAGTACGTTCGTCCCCGAAACCAACAATAAATAGTCGGGGGCGATAGTACATCGTCGGAGCTGACAGTCCGCACATCGTTGAAGTGAACAATGCATCGTCAGAACAGATAGTACGTTATCGGATTGGACAATACATCATCGTCGGAGTCGACAATGCTCCCTTATTTAATCCCAAAACAAAATAATCAATGTCGATTGATCTTCACCCCGCACAACCTTCGTCGTACAACCTTCGTACTGTCAGGGCCGAGTGGACAGTGCTCTCCCCTCACCCTTTTCCTCACGCAGCCACGAACAGCAATGCACGACCACGCTTCCCTCACAACATCACCGAATGCTTTCATCACCATTAAATTTCCCAACACATAAATACGAAATCTAACATAAACAAAATCCACGATTAATCAACGCAATCAATGAAGATTCCAAATTTTGCAACACCAAGCTCAAAATCAATTCAAACCACACATGGACGGCCAAGAAGCTAGGTAGGTCGACCAAGGGCCTCCGGAGGTCGGCTACAGCCTCCTCGGTTCAGTCTCCTCATTGTTATTCAATTTATTCTGTAACTTGACCATCAAAACCACCAACGGTTTCCACTATATCATCTTCGTTTATGAAGAACATGCGACGATTTACAAAATACAAAGAAAACCTTCTAAAAAAATCGTTGATGCTTCCTAAAACGATTAACAGTTATCTGCTTCACTGAGACCAAGTTTCTGTCAATTCAAAATCATGGTCGTATTCCTAGTTCTTGTTGGCTGGTTTTAAATAATTACAAATGCTTTTTGAGGAACCGCTTACGATAAGCATGACTTCAGACCAAGTTTTTTGTCTTTTGAAAACCATGGACGCCATCCTGTTTTAATTGACGGTTTTTGGAAAAACGATGATGGTTTTCTAAAATTGTTGACAACTTCTTCATTTTAGCCTAACAGGCTTATTGTTCAAATTGTGGATGAAGGGGTAGGGCCAGCCCTGAATCGGCTCTTTGGATAAGGGTCGGGGATGGGGTTGTACCTTGATCCTTGGACAAAAAGCCTTATCAGGCCGACCCTATGAAAACCCAGAATGGGGCCCCTGACCCATCTATAGTGCTGGGCCTCAAAGACCAAGGTCGGGCAGACCCGACCCCCTATTTCAACACCACTAAACATAAATGATGACTATGTAGAAAACGCATTTCTCATATATGCTTTGTTACAAAAAACACATTTGACAACAGATTTTTGTTATTTTAGAGGCATTTTGGTAAGGTTGTTCAAAATTTTGAAATTCGAAAGTAGCAACAGTAATTTTATATCAGTAAACAAAACCAAAAAATTTTTACCAGATAAAATGATTTTCTATCGTGAAAATATTTAACATTGTATCCAGATGAATAACTAAATAGAAATTATAATTCATTTTTTTTTATTTTTTTTTATTTCTGTAATCCATTTTTAAAATAGAAATCAACATCATTTTTTTATCAACTAATAATACCAAAATTTAAAAAACTGAAACGAATAGGAACGAAAGAAACCACCCCGCCAATGAAAATTAACAACACCCACACACACTATTGGAGCTGACCACGGTTCAGTTTTAAACCGGAATCGAACCTTAGGTTTTAGAACCGAAACTGTGACGAAATCGAAATCAAACTGCAAGTTATCGTTTCGGTTTAGGTTCCATCGAAACCAAAATAAAAATCGAAACCGTCGATTTGATTTCAGCTTTGAATCGTATATTTCTACCTTAAAAACTTAAAATTTTCATTTGTTCATTTCTTAACATCGATTATTCTTTTCTCAACATTAATTTTATCTCAAGGTCTTTTAGTGAAAACACATTGCACTGTCATCAGACCAAATTGTTGGTTTTTTACGACACTGTTTAGAGCAGTGCGTGTTTTGTAGGCAATTTTTTTTTATGAGTTCGATGGAGACTAAATTGTTGGTTTTTTGGGACACAGTTTATAACAGTGCGTGTTTTTGGAATATAATGGAGAGCACTGAATACAAAATAATGCACATTGTTTTACATATATGAGCACTGTTTATTTTTGAAACTATGACGACATGCACCATCGACGAGGGACATATGCGCACTGTTGGTTTCGAGGACGAGAATGACTACTATGACGGACGATGGATAGATTTAGGGTTAGATCGAGGGTTATAATTAGAGTTGGAGTAAATATTATAATTTATAATTTATTGTAATAAATTATTATAAACTATTATATTAAATTATTTTCATATTTTTCTTGAGGCAAATAAGACTATGATTTAAATTTATGCACTAATTGATAATTAATGAAATAAAAATTTTACACTATGATCTATTGATAATTAATAAAATAAAAAAATGATCAATTAATAATTCTCTCTATTCTTAAAACACTCTTTTGGTATGCAACTTGAAAAATTCAATGTATTAACATTTTTTTTTGAATTTAAAAAGCTATTCCTAAAATTATTTCTAGGAGATGGTGAAATTTATCTTCTAAGAGTTTTTCCTAAATAGTTTTTGGTTTATTTAAGAAAAATATTGATATATTGTATTATTGAGTAATTTTATGTTTATTATAGGAAAAGGTAACATATTAATTGACATTTATTTTTACATATTGTTTATTGAGTACTCTTACGTTTTAGTAATTTTTTTGACATATTTAGTAATTTTATAAATTAAATAAAATATTAAGGGGTATCTATGTCATAGAAAGGGTTCTTTGTCCAATACTATAAATCAAGTACATTAATTTATCTATTTTCAAAATTAATGGGGTGTTATGTGTCTTGAAAGGAGGCTATTAGTCTAATTTTGAGAACATAGTATAACGACGTAATGGCACACCCCATTTGGTTTAAAGGAATGAAAAGGGGAATGGAACACCCCATTTGGTTATTAGTTTTGAAACTAATAAAACAAAATAAAATATCCCACTCTAATAGTCAAAACTATAAAATAATAAGAAGAAAATATATACTAAAATAAACTTGTACATAAATTTCATTACATAGCACAATAAATAAAATATGAACTTGAAAAATAAAAAAAATTAATTATTCAATTGTTAATATATTGATTTTAAATTAAACTAAGTTAAATCAAAATGGATTGTAAGCGAATGCTCTCTCTAGCGTTGAGTGAATACTCTAATAAATCAACTCAAATCAATAATGAAAGGAAAGCGTCCGAAAAAGGTGGTTTTGAGTTTGGGGATTCGGACAGATGACAGCGATGAATCTGTGGTGGAGACGAATGAAAGGATGTTGGAGTCGATCGTGAAAACCCTTAAAACTAGAAAGGCTGATGAGGTAGAGGCAAATTTAGGGTTGATGACGATGAGGGATGGGGGGATTTGAATGGTGGACAACTAGGGTTTAGTATGAAGGCTGTATCTAAGGAGGACACGATTATGATGAATAAAGTGAAACGTAGTTGGGCAGATATAGTTGGTAAGGGTGAGAAGTCATATGCAGATGTATTGAAAGGCAAAACTTCTCCAATTGGAAATCGTATGATGAGGAACGGGCTGTAATTGTCAAGAGAAGAGAGACGTGATAAGGATATAGTGTTAACAATGGAGGATATGAGACCTGAACATGAGTATTGGAAGGATTCGTTAATTGGCTATGTACGTGGTGATTTGTTTCGTTTACTGCCATGAAACGATTTGTGCAGATGCCGTGGAAGGAGGTAGTTAGCCTGAATATATTTCTTCATGAGGGTTACTTCATCTTTAAGTTTTCAAATGAAGTGAATAAACAAGTCATTCTCCAACAATTGGTTCTTGAATTCTATACCCCTTATTTTCTGAATGGATCTCATCCTTTGTGTTGGAAGAGATGATGGATAGAGTCCCTACTTGGATACAACTCCCTGTTGTCAGTTTGGAAGTTTGGGGGAAGAGGTCCTTGGATAAGTTGGCTGGAAAGGTGGGAAAGCCTATTTGTATTGACATATTGTGATGCATGCTGTCGTTTACACATCAAATTAATATTTATGAGCACTCACTTTCACTCTATAAATATAGAATTAATGTACAAGTGGAAGTAAGGGTCGAACCCACAGGGAAAATCGGAACTGTTCAACTAAACTAACTTAAAGCAATAACTATTCTAGGAAT
>JAOVYX010018654.1:0-19761 GCA_035668315.1 Drosera spatulata
ATGCCTTAAACAATACTCCGTGTTTACTTCCTTCTTGGATCTCCAAAGTTTCAGCTTTGCAGGTATGATTACATTATGACTAATGATTTGGTTGTGAAGACAACATTTTTTTTTGTTTTTTGTTTGTGATGAATACAAGATACTAACAGGACATAGTTATCAAGCTCTGTGCACTTGAAATGAGGTCTTAACTCTTGACTTGGTACCTCATCGAGTTTATTTTCTGACAATAGTTGTTGATTTGTTCTGCACCTGTGGCATGATTAATATTGCAGTAGCAACACCTAATTCTGTATAACTGGAGCTCTACTCGCCATTGTTTATGATAAATTATCTTATCTATGCATCATGTTGCATCATCGATGATACTACTATACTTCGTCGCTTTCAATTTCTGAACTTCTAACTTCTTACCCCTTCCTTGTAAAAAGATGATCAATGTTTTTCTACTTCAGTCCATCCCACAAAACTCGCTGCTCTCCCTTGGAAAAATCAAACTGCCTCTAGTTTTTATTTTACTTCAGATCATCCCACTCCATTATCAGTTTGCTCTCGCTTCTTTCTCTATAAATTTCATGAAAAGTTTTGGTAAAAATATATTCATCACGCAGATAGATTTGTATGCACTCGCCAATTATGGGATCTGGGAAATCTGCACTAAATTAATGTATGAATTCTCTGATAAAGGAAGATCAGGATTGAGTGGATATTTTTCTCAATGCAAAATTAGATGTGAGTTGAGGATTGTATGGAAGTGGAAAAAGAGAAAGACAAGGAAATATTTGCGGAATGGAAACTTGGAGAGGTTTAAGTAGGAGAAAAATGAGAAGGCTAAGTTAACATAGAAGTGATTGGTTCAGCATGAAAGCAGTATGCATTTGGAGATGTTATTGTAAACATAATGGATCCACCATTCCTTGTTATTATGTCTTTATAGTGATGTCCTCTAGTACTATAACGAATGTATATGGCGATGTGAAATTAAAATTGTTGATTCTGCTGCTGCAATGACAGAATAAATTATGTGAATTTTTGTATTGTATGTTGCTTTTATTATTTGTCGATGAACCTTCGACAATGGGTATTGCTCTCGCTGCCAAATAATTACCTGTTCTACTTTTAGGTTCTGTTTTTGTGGCAAAGTCCCCTATTTTGTCAGCTTATAGGGAGGATGTGTATCTGTTTGTTGGTTGTTTCCCTTAAACTAGTGAATCCTTATCGAATTTCTTGCTTGCCTTTCTGACTTCTTCGAATTCTGAAATAGTATCCTTGCTCGCTCAAAACTGGCATTCAAGGATATACAACGCTGCCAGGATAATGCAATACATGAGATTTACAAAGGCCCCTGGTGTTAAAAAATGATAACGGCATTTCTTGCTAGTCTAAAGATCTCCTGGTCTTATGAATATATGATATTTGTATATTTCTGATATCAATATTTGTTCCTTGGCTTGGTGCCTCTATTTTTGGGTAGCTGATAGACTTGATAAATACAGTAGGATTTATGAAAACTATTCCAGGAAATGATGGCGTTGTTGCTGAGCAATTTTTTGTTTATATAGATAGCTGTTTGTTATGACTGGGAGGAAGTTGGGACAAGATATTATGAAATACTGTGCTGGTTTTCATGTTTACTTGTAGTTTTTTTCAAGCTTCTTTTATGACGATATGTCCTGTAATTCCTTGTAGAGAAGAGGAAGAGCTGGTCGTGTTCAGCCTGGAAAATGCTACCATCTTTTTCCAAGATATGTTTTTGAAGCTTTTGCAGAGTATCAGCTACCAGAAATACTCAGAACCCCTTTGCAGTCGCTCTGCTTGCAGATAAAAAGTCTAAAACTTGGTAGCATATCCGAGTTCCTTTCCAGAGCCTTGCAGTCCCCTGAATCACTCGCTGTGAGTAACAATAAGAAAAGGGGGAAAAAAACATTAGTCCATCCCCTTTTCATCTGACAATAGAAACTTCTCCAGTCAATTTATTGGTGCTATAAGTGGTATCTGAGTTTGCAGTTTTGTTTGCTCGTGCATATATCGATCTATTTGATGTGCCTCTTGTATAGTCATCTGTTCTCTCGCCACTCACCTGAACTTATAACTCACATTTGTGCTGTTATAGGTTGAAAAGGCTGTGGAATATCTGAAAACTATCGGGGCATTGGATGACAAGGAAAATTTGACTGTTTTAGGTGTGTATTTACCTCATTTTAAACTTGGATGTTGTGGAAGTCTCAGATCCCTGTTACCTTCACAGAAGTCGTGATGGCTCATTATTGTGACAATCCTGGTGCTTTGGCAGGTCGCTACTTGGCAAGACTTCCCATGGAGCCGAAACATGGGAAGATGCTTATATTAGGTGCTATCTGTAACTGTTTGGATCCTGTTCTGACTATTGTTGGTGGACTGAGTGTCAGAGACCCCTTCTTGACACCCGCCGATAAGAAGGATGTATGTGGTATTGATGTTTTTTACTATTTGATTATCATCTTGCGGGTTAAATTGAGTGAGACGACGGAGAACAAAATGAGTTTTCAATTTAAATTCCTGTGTTCGGTTGGTATGATCTGTTTGATTTTAATCAATGTTGATAATAGCATGTAGTCCAAGCAGTTACTTTACTGGATTGTCTTTTGTACCTTGTCAGTTGTAGGTCCACTGTTTTGTCATATACCCTCATAGTCTTCAATTTGGAGTTTGTAGAAACCACTTTGGTTTGACAGAAGCTTAAAATCACGGGCATTAGGCAGTCAGCACCTTTTTTTTTTTTTTTTTTTTTTTGTCGAACCACTTTGGTTTGGCGGAAGTTTTAAAACCACGGGCATTAGGTAGTCATCAGTAAATAACATCCTGCTGCTATTCAGGGTTCAGAGATTTATCAGTTCTTTAATATTATGCTTCTTACCTTGCACTCAGACCCTTTTCTAGAGGGGTTAAATTTTCGAGAGCTAATGTGCTAATATTATCAATGACGTTATGAACGTTCGGTACTACTTATTGTCTGTTGTTTCTTCATTTTATATTTTTTTCTTGCTTCGAGATAGAACTTTGGGCTCATTCCTAGGAAATATTACAAATGTCATGAGCTTCTTGTTTATTGAGTTTCTCGGAAGTTACTGCAAAAAGGTCTGGCAAACACGCTTTACTATAAATTTTTGCTTTAAGTTGATTTTGACCGACTACAAAGTACAAACCTGACCCTGTTACGATCAACAGGATTTTCTTTTGCTAGTTAATTTAGCTGGCGTGATTTTGAGGGGAAAAGGAACAATATTTACTTATTGATTCGTAGTAGTATTTGTTTTTCATGGACTGTTATCTGTCCAAGTTATCCTTTGGAATTGCCTATGGTGCATAAAGGAGACGATTGAGTGCTTAATTCCACAGTACTTCTTGCGCCCAAAAAATTTCTTTTTCTTGATGCTTGTATGGATGCTGCTCTCTGAGTTTCATACATTACAATCTTGGTTGTTCTGTCGAATCTTTTCGACACTTTTGAAAGTTTGAGGAAATATCAACTTCTTATCACTTTTGGTATGCTTCAGTTTGGGGTCCACCTTTGAATGAAAATAATCCAACTTCTATTTAATGTCTACCTTTTCTCTTCTTTGCAGCTTGCTGATGCTGCAAAGGCTCAGTTTTCTGGTGCTTACAGTGATCATTTTGCACTAGTTCGTGCATATGAGGGATGGAAGATGGCAGAAAACGACTTTGCTGGATATGACTTCTGTTGGAAAAATTTCCTCTCTTTCCAGTCAATGAAAGCAATTGATTCCCTCCGGAAGGAGTTTTATTCTTTGCTGAAAGAGACTGGACTAGTTGATGATAACCCACACATCCATAGCACATGGAGCTACGAAGATCAGCTTATCCGAGCAGTTTTGTGCTATGGCTTGTACCCTGGAATATGCTCAGTCGTGGTTTGTACTTCATCAATTTCCAAAATTTTCTCATATATTTGGAATCAGTCGGAAGCACTGAAACTCCGATCAGATATCTCATTGTATTCACTTGGCAAATTTAGTGGGTATTATCTTTAATTTAATGCATTTTCCTTCATGTGTTTACAGCACAATGAAAAGTCATTCTCCTTTAAGACAATTGAGGATGGTTCTGTGCACCTGTCCGCTGTAAGTATGTTAATTTTATCCTTGTGGTTCTCCAGCTTTCTAATAAATGAGAATGTTTCTCGCACTCTTTTTACACGGTTTCCTGTGTTCTTGTGTTTTCGCATGGATGTTGTATTTTGTTTTCCAGAACTCGGTGAATGCTCGGGCTTCCAAGATTCCGTATCCATGGCTTGTTTTCAATGAGAAAATGAAAGTGAACTCAGTTTTCCTCCGGGACTCAACTGCAATATCTGATTCGGTTCTCCTTTTGTTTGGAGGAAACATCTCAAGAGGGGACCATGTAAGAATTTGTGCAAAATGGCTCCCTTTTCTGAGAGAGCTTTTTTTCCCCCCCTTTTTGATTTTGTTTATTATTATGTTTGTTTGCCAACAGGCTGGTCATCTGAAGATGATGGGAGGCTACTTGGAATTCTTCATGAAACCTGCTGCTGCAGAAATGTACATAAATCTGAAGAAGGAGCTAGATGACTTTATTCAGTTTAAAGTACAAAAACTTCTGAATCTTCTTTTTCTCTTTGAAAATAACATTCCCTCAGCTATTGTGCATTTTCTTGCTTTTTTTGTCGAGCATGAGCTATCAATTATCATTGAGTTCAACAAGTTTTCTGGTGATTTTTTCCCCACTTGTGAAGGAGTTCTAGTGTTGCTCACTTCAATTTCCTCTTTGTGCCCTTTTTGACGTCTTTTCAATTGAAGTTCAACTATTTTGCCTTGCTTTTGCAGCTGTCAAATCCCAGGATGGATGTGCATGCATACCACGAGCTGCTGTCTGCTGTGCGATTGCTAATTTCAGAAGATCGGTGTGATGGAAAATTTACTTACTTTAAGAACATAGCACCCCTGAAAGCGGCCACCATGCCCAGAGTACCAAAATTTGTTTCAAAAATGGAAGGTACTGGGTCAGGTGGTGATAACTCGAAGAATCAGCTCCAAACGCTAGTAACAAGGGCAGGCCATCAGCCACCTGTTTACAGCGTGAAGCAGCTGTCAAACAACCAATTCAGAGCCACAGTGGAGTTCAATGGGATGCAGATAACAGGACGACCATGCAACAACAAGAAGGGTGCTGAAAAAGATGCAGCCGCCGAAGCTTTAGAGTGGCTGAAGGGAGGGACACAGGCAGGGAATGAGTATGTGAACCACATGACCGCGTTGCTTAAAAGAAGCAAAAAGGTTCATTATTAGCAGCGTGTACCCAGTTTAATGGCGATGTGGTCAATACATTTTCATTCCATGACTGCATGGAGTAAGCCAACAGAGGATTTCTATGTTGAGTTGAACTCCTGAGAAGTGCAATGTCAAAGCAATAGCATGGAGACAGCATTCGTGTCCTGAAAAGCTCAAGACAGATGAATATTGCATCGAAGACCCTGAACCTGAAGAATCCACGAGACGAGCAATTTTTCTGTTGGAGTAAGGCAGAGTTCATGTTCGAGGGTTGTTGCTGAATATTGTCATGGTCTGAAATGTTTAGTATTATAGTGGCGGAGAAGGGAGTAAGCGACAGTCTGATACCGTGCTACTGTGTGATACTGAGCAACAGTTTGACTTAGGGAGCGGCTGCTAGTTCTGTTTTCAGTTTGCTCCCTTCTTGGTTTTCCTGGGCTCATTGCCACTAGCCGATGTGGTTAGTGGTATTGGAAAGTCCATGGTCGCATGTTCCAATGTGTTGATTTTGTCTATGGTTGCAGTGGTGATTTTGGGGTTCTGCTGTTTCGGTCCAGGTGCTCTGGTGAATAATTAGGCTTAGCAGTATGAGCGGACTTAGCCTGGTACTTGTACAGTTAACATGTTGATTAACATTGTTCGATTCTGTGTATAAACGCTGATATGAATGGTCTAGTGCTAGCCTTGTCTGTTGACCGTTCAAGGTTAGCTTCGTCCATGTTGGTTCAATTGTGAAGTAATCATTTTGATAGTCATAGACTCATCATAATGACCTTGGCTCCATTTCACTTGATTGCTTTACAATGCAAGTAAAAGCTCAAATGTTGGCAATTCGCTTTCTCAGGAAATATGGACTGAACTAATCAGCCATATATGCATTTCAATTAAGAAGCCAGAATCTGCAGCAAATGAGTTGCTGCAAACCACATACATCACTGAATGTTAAAAAGGAACAAACAACTGAAAAAGATCGTATTAAGCACAAACTAATTCGGTGTGTTTCCCTAATTACAATGGGAGTCCAAACTACACATAGCATAATTTAGGACTCGAACTCGAGGCATTGACTCTCTCGCTTTGCTCCATAGCAGCAATGACACGCTTACTATACTTGCACCCGCATGTACATACCCATCCTGGATACTCTATAAGAATTTTGCAAGCACAATATCTCATGGAAGGAAAGGGAATAACAGTAACGTTTCCGATAGCTGGAAAGCAACGACCTAACGCGTGTAGCAATAGAACTTCCATCTTGCTCCCATTAAATCCATCAAGTGTCATCTTCTTGAGGTTACCAAACACGAATTGAAATCTTCAAAATTTCATTCCTATTATACTGCCATTCAGGTGATTCCTCAGCCCTATCAAGAGAAAAAGTCCGCAGCTGCGGAACGAAAAATAATGGCAAAAGAAAGTCAGGTCATTGATTCTATTCAAGGTGAAGCAATAGATAGCGTCAAAGGCACATGAAAAATGTTTTAACTTGACTAGTTTTAGTCTTTTAGAGCCTCTCCAGCTCGCCGAAGCAAGATTGATATTTGACAGGTTATTGCAGGAGATGCTTATTATTTCATATAAGCTCCAGAGTGCAGTTTGAGCACTGAACAAAATACTAAGCCAAAAACACTGCCGTGCTTTGTTCTATCAATAAATTCTTGCTCTTGCAAATTCAAGAGCAATGTATAAAGTACAAACAATGCAAAAAGCTTGATGGTACAAAACGAGAAGTTCTGATGTCGAAAATTCATCTTCAGTGTAAAGCTCTGCAACACAGGAGCCGCTTGCAACATCTCAATACATATGGCCACATCCAGTGCGTACAAGTCTAATGTCATCTGCTTAAGTTTAGGAAACCTCGGAAATTTGGAGAAGTTGAAACCGTGATCATACCCTAAGGTGCAAAAGCAAGAGGAAAGAGACAATAACATAGGTGAATGTTTAGTATCTATGCCGAGTCCACATAAAATGCGAAGGTTGTGTGTTACAGTGTTAGTAACTATCAACGTAGAGAGCATAGGTGAAGTGATGTAGATATTGAGAAATCGGATCGTCGGAACCAAAATATATCGAGAATTATAATTTCTAATAAGAGTAGACTATTACAAACTCATACACTTAATAAAACAACCACACTCAAATCGTGTTTAATATTCACAAATTATACCACACTTTGTTTGGAAACACTCTATAAATACACACTTAACTCTTAAGTGCCTTACACTTATCCTTACACTTTAAAACTCTAAGTTTTTTGTGGTGAATAATAAGATTACTAAATACCCTTTATATAGTGGTAAGATAACTAAAGTTTTCCTTAGGCTAACTAAACTTCTTAAGGATAATTAAATTTCTTATTCTTGAAACTTTCAAGGCTATCTTTCTTACTTCAATAAAGAAAGGGTAGTTTTAGGATGATTTGTTGAACTAGGAAATATAGTTAGGAAGATTAGGAGGTGAATGTTCAACACTCCCCCTCAACGACTAATCTCTCCTTTGCCACAGAACGAGTCATCATTCCAAACTGTTTTCTGAACTCATCAAACTTAGCTCCGTTAAATCCCTTCGTAAAGATATCTGCAACTTGATCATTGGTATTGATGTACTTCATCTCGATCTTTCCTTGAAGTGCCTTATCTTGAATAAAGTGATACTGAACCTCCACATGCTTAATTCAAGAGTTGAACTGTGTAATCAATAGGTTGACGAATATCCTCCATTAGTTGCATCAACCACGTGCACTCTTGAGTTGCCACAGCCGCTGCACGATATTCTACCTCTGTATTTGACAAAGACACTGTCGATTGACTCTTACCGCACCAAAAGATAATCCCTGATCCAAGGTTGAACATGTAACCAGTAGTTGATCGTTGTGTCGTGATCTCCAGCATAGTCAGCATCACATTAACCCAATCAACTGGGAATGTCCTTCCTTCCTGTATAGAATGCCAAAGTCAATATGTTATTTTTGACATTGACTTTTGACATATATATATATATATCCTTATTATGTAGAAAAATATAGAGAGAAAGTTAGGGTTTCAAAAGCGATACAGAAGAGTGAGAGCAATCTCAAAAGAGAAATCATTGTAATTTGACTCCTGCATTAGTGAGTTTTCTCTTCTCGTGGGTTTTTTCTTTCCTTTGAGGATTTTTCTCACATAAATTTGATGTCATTTTTTGTACTTGTTTATTATCGATTGTGCCATGAGTTGATCGATTGTCTGCTGGATTATAATTTTGGGATTGTCTCGGGTGTTAAATCACAATAAGTGATATCAAAGCGAGGTAAATCGCCAGAGATCAATCCGCTACTAGAGATCGAGACCCATCAGCCGCCCGCCACCAGAGAGATCAAACCCCGACCTCGCCGCCCTCTCCCCTCTTCCCCGCTCGCTGCCACCGCTGGATGACGTCTCGAACCACCATGGAAGCCACCCAACACCGCCCCGTCCTTGTTCGCCTCATCGCTGTTGACGATCGCCACAGCCGAGCCCAGCACCGCCGCCCCAGTCGGACCCCAGCGTCACTTCAGTCGAAAACCCTGCTGCCAACGACGTCGAGACTGGGTCGAGAGGGTGACCTCCTAATCTAGCCGTTGCACAAGGAGGTCGGGGCATCCAAGATCGTGGCTATGCCTTGTAATTTGCAATTGCTGGTGTCTTAACCGAATTGGAATTGTCATTGTTGGGATTGAAGTGGGGGTGTATGCAAGTTTGAAAAAAAAAAAATGGATCTATGGTTTCAAAGATTTGATTTTTCCGATCGGGGTTTCCTAGTTGATTCGAAGTGAATATTTCGAAAGTTAGAATTTTTTGTTGGTTTTCTGGAGTTGAGACAATGGTAAATACGACTAAGTTTAAGAATGAGCCGTTTGATAGGAAGAACAATTTCAGTATTTGGCAAAGTACGATCAAAGATGTTCTTATGCAACAAGGACTATTCAAGACACTGAAAGGACATAAACCGACTGATATGAAAGTGGAAGACTGGGAGGAATTGGAAGTTAAGGCTACATCCACAATCAGATTGAGTAAGATGAAGGAGGGGGCAGATTTGAACGATCATATCGTCGAGTTCAATCGACTTATGACGTAACTAGCTAGTTTGAAAGTTAAGGTGGATAAGGAGGATCAAGCGTTGATTCTACTAAAGTCTCTTTTGAGTTCGTATGCTACCTTGAAGACAACACTACTCGTTGGCAAGGACAAATTGAGTGTTGAGGAGGTGACTTTTGCAGTTCTTGATGTCAACAAGTTGAGCCCTTTCGGGTCCAGTAGAAGGGGAAGGGTATTTGGTGAAATCAGAGAACAGAGGTAAAGGTCAGCATAGAAATAAGGGTGACAAAGGGAAATCGAGATCCAAATCTCGATCAGGAAAACGAGATCTCTCTCAAGTTGAGTGCTACAAGTGCCATGAGAAAGGGCATATGAGAGCTCAATGTCCTCAGAACAAGAACAAGCAAGGAAAGTCTTCAGACTCTGCAAATATAGCTAAGGGTATAAATGACAGCGACGGTGATCTCTAAGTGGCCCCTGGAGTTGCTGAATCCCATGAAATTGCACTAGCAGGTCGAGGTGATGATCTGAGGAACGAGTGGATCATGGATTCCGGATGCTTGTTTCATATGTGTCAGTTTAGAGATTGGTTTGATACTCTGACTCCGTGCACTGGAGGATCCGTGGTTATGGGAAATGACACGGTTTGCAAGGTGGTTGGGTTAAAGGTGAAGATATTTGATGGCATTGTCAGAACACTTGGGGATGTGAGGTATGTCCCAGACCTTAGGAAGAACCTGATCTCAGTTGGGACCTCGACCACTGCAGGTTGTGTTGTATTAATCAGAGATAGCAAGATGAGAGTACAGAAAAGATCGTTGGTAATTATGAAGGCTGAACGGACAGGGAATCTGTACAAACTGATTGGAAGCACGGTGATAGGTGGAGCAACGGTTTCATCTAGTGGAGAGTCAAATGGAGATAACACAAAATTTCGGCATCTTCGTCTTGGGCATTTGAGTAAACGAGGTATGTCACATCTTCACAAGAGAAAATTGGTCAAAGGTGTCAAGTCTTGCGAATTGGACTTCTGCAGGTTTTGTGTATATGGAAAGCAAAAGCGGGTGAGCTTCAAGACTGGATCCCATCCTAACAAGGGTGTGCTCGATTATGTACATTCTGATGTCTGGGGCCCTTTCAGAGATATCTCGATCGATAGAGCTTAGTATTTTGTCACCTTCATTGATGACTACTCAAGGAAGGTTTGGGTTTTCTTCATGAAGCATAAATCAAAGGCACTTGGCATCTTCAAGCAGTGGAAAGCTCGGGTTGAGACTCAGATTGGGAAGAAACTGAAGTGCTTCAGATCAGACAATGAGACAGAATACAAGGATGATCAGTTTATGCAGTTCTGCAAGGATGAAAGAATCACGATGCATTTCACAGTGAGGGGAACGCCATAGCAGAACGGGGTGGCTGAGAGGATGAACAGAACATTGTTGGAGAGAGCACGTTGTATGAGGTTGAACGTGAATTTGCCTAAGAGTTTCTAGGCTGAGACAGTCAATACTGCCTGTTTTCTCATTAACAGGAATCCTTCAGCAGCCATTGATTACAGAATTCCAAAAGAGATATGGTCAAAAAAACCTGTTGATTATTCCATGTTCAGAATATTTGGTTGTCCTGTCTATGTCCATATGCAGAGTTTTGAGAGGTCCAAGATAGATACAAGGTCCAAAAAATGCATCTTTCTTGGATATGAAGACGGTGTAAAGGGTTACAGGTTGTGGGATCTTGTAGCAAAGAAAAAGATGATAAGAAGGGATGTGATTTTTGATGAGAATCATATGGTGAAGCAAAAGGAAGGAGTTGACGATGCAAGGGAGGAATCAGTTCAGGTGGAGCTTCTTAAAGCATCAGAAGAGTATGTTTCAGGTCAACATCATCAGAGTTCTAGTGATTCTAACCAGGTGGAGAACAACAGGGAACAGAAAACTGCAATTGTTCTAGTACAGCAGCAGGTGCCCTATAGCATTGCCTTGGGTAAAGGAAAGCTGAATCCAAAGGCGCCTGAGAGGTATGGTTTTGAGGAGATGATAGCTTTTGCTTTGGTAGCTGGTGATAACTAGGTAGTTATTCTGAAGCTGTCAAGACTGATGATCGTGATAAGTGGCTGACAGCTATGGTAGAGGAGATGGAGTCAGTTAGAAAGAACAAGACTTGGGAGTTGATGACACTTCCTGAGGGCTCGAAACCAGTTGGTTTCAAGTGGGTGCTCAGAATCGAGGACGAATGTAAATACAAAGCTCGGTTGATAGCCAAGGGATACTCTCAGAAAGTGGGTGTGGACTACAATGAAATTTTCTCTCCAGTTGTGAAGCACATCTCAATTAGACTGATTTTCACATTAGTAGCAGCATATGATATCGAGCTAGAGCAAATGAATGTGAAGAGAACATTTCTTCAAGGGTATCTTGAGGAGACCATCTACATGGATCAACCTAAGGGATTTATAAAACCGGACAAAGAAGGATTGGTCTGCAGATTGAAGATATCGTTGTACGGCCTAAGATAGTCACCTAGGCAGTGGTACAAGCAGTTTGACAGGTTCATAGTGATGCATGGGTACTCTCGAAGTGAGTATGATCCTTGTGTCTATTACCATTTTTGTGGTGATGGTTCTATTTTATTGCTCAGCTTATATGTGGATGATATGCTCATTGCTGCTAAGAGCAAGAAAGACATTCTTCAGTTGAAAGAGATGTTAAGCAAGGAGTTTGAGATGAAGGATCTTAGTGCTGCAAAGAAGATCCTTGGTATGGAGATTAGAAGAGACAGAGCAAGGAAAAAGTTGTGATTGACTCAACAGGGTTGCGTTGAAAAGGTTTTGGAAAGGTTTAATATGTGAGATGCAAAACATGTTTCCACTCATTTTGGTGCACAATTCAAGTTGTCTGCTCAGATGTGCCCAAACTCAAAAGAAGAGATGGAGCGCATGTCTCTTGTACCGTATGCTAATGCGGTTGGGTGCCTAATATATGTCATGGTTTGTACCAGACCAAACATTGCTCAGGTGGTTGGTGTAGTCAGCAGGTATATGACAAATCCAGGTAGAGAGCATTGGAATGCTGTGAAGTGGATCTTTTGATACTTGATAAGGATTACAGATTATGACATCTTGTTTGATGACCAGAGTGCAAGGATTGATGTGGTTGGGATGGTTGATGCTGATTATGTCGGTGACTTGGATTCTAGAAGGTCTACGAGTGGGTATGTTTTTACTTTCTGCGGTGGACCTGTGAGCTAAAGATCTGTGTTACAGGATGTGGTTGTGTTGCCTACCACAGATACAGAGTATATGGCATTGATAGAGGATGAAAAAAAGGCATTGTGGTTGAAGTATTTGGTTGAGGAACTTGAACTCAAGTAGGAAAAAGGTGTTCGCATGTTATGTGTCAGTCAGAGTGCGATCTACTTGGCAAGGAATCAGGTATACTATGCTCGGACGAAGCATATCAATGTTCGTTATCAAAAAATTAGAGAATGGTTGAATTTCGGGGTTGTAGAGCTACAAAAAGTTCACACAAAGAGAATGCGGCGGATATGCTTACCAAGATAGTTTCCAAGTTCAAGTTTGAGCGTTGCTTAGACTTGATCAATGTTTCTTCATGCTGAGTTTGTGGTGGTGCATTCCCGCCACGCGAAGGGGGATGCGAGGGTGTGCCAGGCTATGGCATAGAGGTTTGCAAGTGACTTGCTTTTGTGTGGATCGTGGTTGGTATGGATCGTGAAGTAAATGCCAAAGGTGAAGATTGTTATTTTTGGCATTGACTTTTGACCTCTATATATATATCCTTATTATATAGAAAACTATAGAGAGAAAATTAGGGTTTCAAGAGCGTTACGCAAAAGTGAGAGCGATCTCAAAAGAGAAATCATTGTAATTTGACTCCTGGATTAGTGAATTTTCTCTTCCCGTGGGTTTTTTCTTCTCCTTGAGGGTTTTTCCCACATAAATTTGGTGTCATTTTTCATTCTTGCTTATTATCGATTGTGCTTGTGAGTTGATCAATTGCCTGCTGGTTTATAATTTTGGGATTATCTCGGGTGTTAAATCCCAACACAATAGTTCTTTTGACATACCTCAAAATTCTTCGCACTGCTTCTAAGTAAGGCTTCTTAGGGTTTTGCATGAATCTGCTGGCTACACCGACTGCGTAGGATATGTCAGGCCTTGACAAAGTGAGATAGATCAAACTTTCCACTATTTGCCTATACATAGTCCCGTCTTCTAGATCCTTGCCTTCACCTGAGCACACCTTAGCATTCCCTTCTGCTGGTGTTGAAACAGATTTGCAGTCAATCATTTCATATTTCACCAGAAGATTTTTGGCATACTTTTGTTGACACAAGAATATGCCTTCCTTTGTTCGGTCTACTTCAAGACCCAGAAAGTACTTCACCTCTCCAAGCTATTTTATCTGGAATCGAACCGACAGATATGTCCTTGTCTGTTTGATCTCTGCTTCATGGTCTCCAGTGATGGTTAGATCATCCACATAGGCCAGAACTGCTGTCATCTTCTCATCTCGAACCTTCACGAATAGGTTTGAGTCTACTGACATAACTGAGTAGCCGCTCTGGATAAGAAACTCAGTTATCTTCCCATACCATGCTCTAGGTGCTTGCTTCAAGTCATAGAGTGCCTTCTTCAGTTTGCACACGTGCGAATGATAGGTTCTGCTCTTAAACCCCTTCGGCTGCCGCATGTAAATCTCACGATCAACCTCTACGTGTAAAAAAGCATTCTTGACATCCAGGTTCTACGGCTTTCACGACTTGCTGGCGGTAAGTGTTAAGAGAACTCGAACAGTTGTAATCTTGGCCACTAAACTGAAATTCTCATCACAATCAAACCTATACTTCTGTGAGAATCCACGAGTTAAAAGTTGAGATTTGTACCTCTCGATTGAATCATCAGATCTGGTTTTGACTTTGTATACCCATTTACAAGAGATGGGTTGTGCGGACTTCGCTTTTGGCACTAAATCCCAAGTCTCATTTTGATTCAGCGCATCGGTCTCTTCTTACATGGCTTGTCTCCATTCCTTGCCTCGAGTTGCCTCCTCATAAGAACTCAGCTCCTGTGGCTTATCGTCTTCAACAAGAGATGCATTGACGTATTTAGAATTTGGTTTCCGCTCTCTGGTTGGGTAACAATGCTTTCGTTGACCTTTTCTCAGCTCCTATTCTTGCTCAACTTCTTTTTTAGAGTCTTCAAGTTGGGTAGGTCGATCCTCCTCTCTCATCTCGTAGACTCCGCTTTGTCAGGGACTGCTTTTCTTGCTTGAAGATTTAGGAGATGACTCTCTTTCAGGACCTTCAGGTTCTAGAGGAACTTTTGGATGAAGAGTAGCTTCCGCCCCTTTGCCCAGCTTCTCCTGTAGTATTTCTTCAATCACTTTTGAATCTGATAAAATGATTGACTGTGGACCCCATCAAGATGATGCTTTATCGAACACCACATTTCTTGATGGATAGCAGCGGTTTGTGTTGGGATCAACACACTTCTATCCCTTTCGTTGATCATCATATCCAACAAAGATACATCGTACTGCCTTCTTGTCAAACTTTCTCCGAAAGTGGTCAAGGACGAACACATAGCACACTCATCCGAAAACTCGAAAGTGACTTACTGTGGGGTTCATCTTCCAGAGCTTCTCAAACGGTGTCATGAACCCAAGCCTCACTTGTGGTAGTCGATTGATGACGTGAGCCGCTGTCTTCATGCACTCCGTCCAAAAACATGGTGGCATATTCTTGGCATGCAGCATACTTCTGTAGGTCTTAACTAGATGACGATTCTTCCTTTCTACAACGTCATTTTACTGAGGAGTGTCTGGACACATTAGCTGTCTGTGGATATTGTTTTGTCATAGAAACGCCTTGAACTCACTTGACGTGTACTCGCCTCCATTGTCAGTACGGAGACATCTCACCATAGTTCCTAACTCCTCCTTTACGTCCTCTTTGAAATTCTTGAACATTGATAATGCTTCACACTTCTCCTTCATAAGGTATACCCACACATACCTCAAGTAGTCATCGATAAAGATAATCATATACCTTAGACCGGTGACCGATGATTGCTTCACTAGACCAAAGACATCCGAGAGAACAAACTTCAATGGAACCTTTGCTTTGAACTACGACTCCTTAAATAGCAACTGATGTGCTTTGTCATATTGAGAACCAGTACATACAGTATCCTCCCGAAACTCCAACTGCAGGAGACCCTTGAGAGTTCATTTTTTAATTTTCTCTCATAGATTCTGGTAGCTCATATGCCCCATTTGAGCATGTCATAAATCAGCAGTTTCATTCTTTCGAGTCTTATCCACGTAAGCCTTTTAGGCTGACATGACATAAGCAGACTTCATTCGTCTTCCTTCCATGACAAACATATTCCTGTCGTGGTTGTGGAAGACTTTGACTTCGGTAGGCCCGAACATCACATTGTTTTCATTTATCGTTAGTTGTGATATTGATAACAAGTTCTCTGTTATAGTAGGAACATGAAAAACATTATCTAGCAGTACCTCTTTATCGTTATGTCGAGAGACGATCGTCGTCTTACCAACATCAGATATTGACAACTTCGAGTTGTTGGCGATGACGACCACGCATTTCTCTTTGTATCGGACATGTCATGGAGCTTCTCCTTACTTCCCGTCATATGATTAGAACAACCATAGTCTAAGATCCAGTCATAGCTGTAGTTAATCACCTTGTCGTTGTTGACAGCTGCAAGTGTTAACTCTTCTACTGGTTCAGCAATACAAGAAGCTGGGAGCTGTACTTCTTCTATCGCCAGGGATACTTGAAAATCCCACTCTTCTTCGGTATTGCCTTTGCTTTTACTAAAAGAAGCAAAGTTGCCTCTTTCAAACTTGCTCCAACAATCGCGAGCAAAGTGTTCTTTCCTTCCGCAGTTATTGCATTCTTCATTTTGACGTCGCCTTTGTCAGTCACCTTGAGCTCCCCCTTGATTAGAGATTCCCTTAGATTGAGAATTCCTCCAAGACTGTTTCTTCTGCCAGCCTCTTTGTTGACGTAGTTGTGCTTCTTGCATCCGTCAAGCGTCTTGGTTGGATTTCTTATCTGGACCTTTCTTTTTGCTAAAGAGAGCTGTGTTTTCTTCCTTAATAGAGACTCCAGACATTTGTTTGTTTAGAGCTATTCGGTGCTTCAAAATACTCTCCAGTTCTATGAGAGTCGGCTGAGTGGCCCATCCACGGGTTGTTATAATAAGACCGTTGAATTCCGGTCTTAACCTGTGAATAATGATCCTCCTCATACGAGAATCGCTAATTGGATTCTCTACATCCAATTTAGTGATCTCTTCACATAAAGCTTTCACTTTAGTGAAGTACAGGCTTATCATCAAGTCTCGTTGTAAGACTGACATAAGCTCATTCTCCAACTGTTAAAGTCGGGTATCATTTGTTTTGGCGAACGGGGTGGCTAGAATGTTACTTCCTTGGACGTCTTAACGTTCTTGATTCTCTATAGAAACTCATCTTCTACAGAGACGGTAAGTACGAACATCGCCTTACCAGCTTTGACCTTTCATTTTTTAAGGTCGTCCTTCGGCTCTTTTGGCGGTGATGCACCAGACCCGTTAACAATCTCCCAGAGATTTTGACCGAGGAAGTAAAACTTCATTCTGATGCTCCAAGTGCTGTGGTTGCTTCAGTTTAGCTTCTCGACATTGTTAATTGAGTTGTTAGCTTCTACCATGATGACTCCGTAAAAAATATTTTTACAACGCGATAAAAATATTTTTTACAACATCAATTATATTTGACAATTTCAAATTGGAATAGTAAAAATATTTTCTGTTAGTAAGCTTATTTTTAAGATGTCGGTAAAATTTATTTATCGAGTCTGGCAAAAATAATATTTCATCAACTGCACCCCTCCGACGTGACTCTGATACCACTACTTAAGAAATCGGATCGTTGGAAGCAAAATATATCGAGAATTGTAACTTCTATAAGAGTAGAATATTATAAACTCGTACACTTAATAAAACAGCTACACTCAAATCGTGTTTAGCACTCATAAATTACATCGCACTTTATTTGAAAACACTCTATAAATACACGCTTAACTCTTAAGTGTCTTATACTTATTCTTACACTTTGAAACTCTCTAAGTTTTTTTGTGGTGAATAACAAGATTGCAAAAGACCCCTGTAAAACAACTAAACTTCTCCTTAGGTTAACTAAACTTTTTAGGGATAACTAAATTTCTTGTTCTTAAAACTTTCAAGACTATCTTTCTTAATTTAACGAAGAAAGGCTAGTTTTAGGATGATTTATTGAACTAAAATATAATTAGGG
Organism: Drosera spatulata; assembly: GCA_035668315.1. Classification (NCBI taxonomy): domain Eukaryota; kingdom Viridiplantae; phylum Streptophyta; class Magnoliopsida; order Caryophyllales; family Droseraceae; genus Drosera; species Drosera spatulata. The sequence goes on from JAOVYX010018654.1 coordinate 17,692, forward strand.
AGATTAGGAGATAAACTGTAAAGCCCCAGAAAATTACGATCAAATAAATATAAAAATTGTGATCAAATAATAGTTCGAAATTAATAAACGTAACGAAAATATGCGTTTTCTCTTTTGTAATAAATTAAAAGTAAGAAACGAATCTCGTTTCAAAGTTTTGAGACGCAACGTTACGTTCATAACTTTAAAATTCGTGACGAAGTTGGGATAACCTTTTATCGCGGAAAAAAATTTGAAAAATTATATGTTGATTAATAACATGATTTTTCGAACGTGATGGTAAAATTTTAGCGAAGGCTGTGGGAGATGTGGGATTAACTGATTCTGCGATTAAACGGAATGGGGATGTTTTTATGAATTATCCCACCAACTCCCATTTTCCTCTCTTTTCCTCCCACTACACCCACTCCACCACCAATCCCACCACTTCTCCACCCAACATCAACACCAAGACTCCCCCACTCTCCTCTTCACTTCCCTCTCTTCTTTCTCTTGTTCTCTCTTCTCCTTGTTTTTCTTTTGGCTCAAATAACACAACAAGGTGGTAGAGAAGGCAAAGACGCAGGGAGGATCATCATCAGAGGAAAGAGAATAAACCGAGAGAGGGGGACACGAGCCATAAAATAAGGAAGAGTGAACTCGAGCTAATCACGTCAAAGGAAAGCAAAACAAGCTCAAATCCGTTTCAACAAAAAGGTGAGTTTTTCCTTCTCTGTTCATAACCTTTAACTGATCATATGTGATAAAAAAAAACAAGAAAAATAACAAAAAAAACAAGCCACGAATGGTTGAAATGCATTTATGAGCTAAAAGACGAGTTATGCTCGTGAGACCAGAAAACCTAAGATTTTATGTATCAAACAATCATAAAACTGAACAAACATGACAATAACTAAATAAATGTTACGTTTATGAAGTTTTAAATCATTTGGGATTGAATTGGTTGGATAAAACATGAAAAATTAGCAAACCAACCATACCAGTTTCTGGACAGTTTTGACTCTAGTTAGAGCCTGATTCAGCAAATTCATCTTAAAATAAAGTTGTAGAGGACTTACTGACATTTCCAATGAATCAAGAATCACCCAATTTGATTAAGAAAGAGGAAGTTATGCATGTTTGAATTCAGGCTAGAAAATTTGGAAAAAATTATTGAAACTTCAGGGCATTTTTACCATAATTGAGAGAAAGTAATCTTCTTGGTTAGAGATTTTATGAAAAATTATACTTTTAGTTTCTATAGAAGTTAATAAATCATGATTCGCAGATGAGAATTTTAAGTTATAAATCAAAAGGTACGGATATGTTAATCTATAAAAACTGGTTACAGAGATGAATTTGTTGCTTTATATAAAATTATATAGGAAGTTGTAAAAGACAAGCCTTATATCAATGAAAAGGTATGGAAGTCTAGTTTCCATAATAGTTTACCAATAATTATTTATAGTTGTATGTAGAGAGTTATGAGGTAATTAATGAAGTAAAGTTAAACTGTCTGAACTAGCAGAAAATATAAACTTTAACTATTTAACTGTCATTATTGGTAAGGTGTTATGATGAAAATTTTATGTCACTGAAAAGATCATGAAGTCTAATTTCTGTTGAATTTAACGGAATAATTTTTAGAGTTGTATACGATAAGTTATAGATTTAAATACGACGAAAGATCAAGATGAACAGAATCTAGGATACTCGTTCCAAAAGCCGAGAAGCTCACTTCAAAGGCAGGAACATTCAATTCAGACACCGAGACACCCGTTCCAGAGGTCGGGATATTCGACTTAGAGGTCGGAATGTCATCTTAGAGCCTTTTGGATCGAGAATGATCGTTTTGTTCCCAAAATAACTCCAAACACTCACAATTAGCACTAATGGTTTTGCACGAAGTATGAATAAATATGTTTGACACCGTAACACGAATAAACAAATGTACTAATATGTGAATCATATCATGATATAGAATTTAGAGATTCCATCCGTTGAGACGTAAACTACAAGTTGAGCGTGCGTGTGAGGAAATTACAATAAGAAGGTAACGTTTAGATTTCTGGTTTGGATGGCGATACATGT
>JAOVYX010018655.1:0-19760 GCA_035668315.1 Drosera spatulata
AATATCATCATTGATCATTCAATCACTAAACAAACTCTTACTCCTAAAATTAATCAACATTGCTCCTAAAATTACTCCATCACTAAAATTAATCACGCGAATAAGCCCTTTAATCATCGTAACAACACAAACCAGCAATAATATCAAATCCAATAAAACAGTAGATTGTCCTATTAATAAGCAGGACCCTGTCCTGTGATTAACAAAGGCAGTGGGAAGGTAGAAAATGCAATCTAAGCTTATACCATTACATCAAAAGCACAAAACCTATGAGAACAGTGCATTCAAAATCGCACTGAAACCTTGCTTTAGCCTAGACAACCCGATTCAATGCGACAAATACTTCACTTCTGATACTTTAGAAAACCTTACGCCTAAAGCTCTTGCATAATCTGCAAAATCAACCTTGAATGACAGGATCATAGAAAACTCTAAAACAAGTTACCAAACACACAAACATATGATTCTATATCTTCAAGGATGGAATAAAAATTCCACTTTTCACTCAGTATTTATCCCAACACCATAGATAACCTTGAATCACATAACCAGAACAAAACCTAACCAAAAACACAACAACCCATCATTCCAAATCAACAAACTTGTCAGAACTCTCTCAAAAATTCAAATTTTCTCTCAAAAATATAACCTTGAAATCCAGAAACTAACACAGATTAATCCCATTCCATCAAAACGCAACAAATTACCTTCAAAATCCAATCGACAGCCTTTCCCCTCTCCTTCACATCCACCTCACCACACCTCAACCTCCTCACATACTCCCCAAAACCCTCACCCTCCCTCTCAAGCAAAATCCCCAAACCACCCTCACTCTCACTCCCCAATCCCATGCCCTCACCCTCACCATACTCCCCTTGTACCTCACCATCGTCATCAAAAATCATGCTTGATTCTTCCTCTGCACATAACAGGCTCGATTCATCAGTATAGTCAGGGGTTGGGTTTGGACCCATTTGTGTAAGGGACCGAAAGGAGGGAACTTGAGGGGGGATGTGGGGTTGGATGAGGCGATGGGGAAATGAGTTGAAGGGGATTTGAGGGGAGAGTGGGTGTGGAGAGTGGAGTGGTGGGATGAGAGGGAAGTGGTGTAACTAGTGAAGAAACGAGGTGGAGATGGAGGAGTGTGCAGAGAATATGGTGGAGAAAAGACAAAAGACAAAAGAGTAAATTACTCTGTGTTTGCGAAAATACTTATTTGGGTTGATATTTTTTTTTCCCGATTGATGAAAAAAAATCGTTCATGAAGGGTGTTTTGTTTTTGTTATTAACTTTTTATTTATATTATTGATTTTAGTTTTTATAATTTTAAATAATATAATTAAATAATATAAAATTATTCAAAATTAATTTTAAAGCATTTTTTAATGTTCGAAAGGGTGTAATATTTTTGAAATTATAGAATGAATTATCCAAAACTACACTTCTTCAATTATAATTATAAATGTATACACAAACAAAAATAATTTCAAAAATTACATTTTATTCATCCCATCTAATGCCTAACTCTATCCTCATCTCCATCCCAATCTCTACCATCATTCAACCTCAATCGGAATCGGGCGACATCGAAATCTCCACTGAAATCCGACGTCATCGGAATCTTTATCAGAATCCAGCAAGGTCATCGCAATTTTCGCTGGAATCCGATAAAATCATCAAAATCTGAAACAGAACATCAGAACAAATCAAAACAAAACGCATGAACAAAATTAAATAAAGTAGCAATACAAGACCAAAACAAAACGACAGTTTCATCTTCAGGTTCTAAACCCTCTGCTCTTAAAAACCGACGTTTTGGACCCGGGGACCTAGGCTTTGCTAAAGCCCTGAAAGGGAGTAGACGGTTGTCTTTTGGCCTAGTTGGACTGGTTGTGGTTCTTCCTCCTGGTTCCTCTGAGTTGTTCGGTCCTCATCGTGATTAGAGACGTCCTCATTCACCTCCCCATATTAATTAAAGGGGGCACATTCCTCCGAGTTAGCGGATATAGCTCCCTTCTCAAAATGATGAAGTCGCTCTTTTTTCTTCTTCAAATTTAGCCCTAAATCCCCAAAATTAGAATGACTCCATTCTTTCTTGCCTTTTCTTGAATTTGAAAGTCTTCCACACATTCAGTAGAACGGCCTAAAGTCCAACCTTCACAGTAAGGATCACATCTCTGCACTCTTCCCCCTAACGATAGACGCCCAATAAGCTTCAAACCTAAGAGAAAAAAAAAAAAACAGAATGACAAAACGAGACCAAAACAAAGCGATAATTCAAGATCAAAATAGAGCCGCAATTCAAGAACAAAACAGAGCAAAGCAAATCATAGGAGTATCTATCAAGCCAACCGCATATAATACCATAAACGCATCATTGTTGTCCTTGTCATCCTCGATTCCATCCCGCGAAGCCTAAACACATTCCCACACCCAAATCCACACAATCAATAATCTGATTCTCTCAATACATTTCTTTCATTGTACAACCTCATAAAACATCGCTATCATTCTCATGACGAATCAACCAACAAACAACCAAAACTCTCCATCACTAACAAAACACAAAATCAATCACTTAAAACATCTAATCAAAAAACCTCACTTGATCCGTGATAATCTTGGGGGTATATGGAGCTCTTCGGGATAGCCCTTCATTGATGGATTGATGAGAGGGTGCGATTTGGGGATGTAATTGAGATCGGATTTTAGGGATTGAATTTGAAATTTTGATTTAGAGTATGGATTTGGAATTGAAATTACGACGACGGTCGTCATGGTAATTGGAGATGGAGGCGGCGATCGTCGCGGTAACAGACGATGGAGGCGATGGCGTGAGGGTTACGGTGAATTCTGACGGAGGGTGAGGGGGAAGAGAGTGATAGGGGAGGAGGAGGAGGAAGGAGAGAGAGAGAGAGCGAGATGATGAGAATGAGATTTAAATTATATGTTTTGATAAATATGATTTTGTGTGTATATTTTTAAGATTAATTATAAAAAGATGTAGTTTTGAGTCATTTGTTATAAACTATAATTTTGAGCAGTTTTAATAATATAAAGTAATAAACCATCTAAAACAGTGTTTTTCTTAATGGAAAAATCAAAATATTTTTGATCAAACAAAATAATTTTGAGTTGTTTTCTATCAAATATCAAACTATTTATTATAAAAAAAATATTTGTGCTGCGAAAGATAGCTAAATAAGTGTTGCGGAGCAATCTCCATCATGAATGGTGAACCCAGTTTTTAAAAATTATTTTCTTTTTTGATTTTGTAAAAAAAATGAGTGGTGAAGATTACTCCGCAACACATAATTGACTATATTTTATAACATAAATACTAAATCGATTATTAAAAATATAATAAATTATAATTTATCAATTTCTTTCACCCCGGCCAAACAGGCCCTGATTTCGTCCGAAATTGATTGCTGCAGTTTGATTTTGATTTTTTTTTCTTTTTTGTGTTTAGTTTCCATATACTGGATCCAATTATTCCCATGTTTAATGGCGATAGTGAAGTTGATTTGATTTTTTCGTTGTGAAAAACTTTCCGGGTAAGGAAATCTAGCAATCTTTTTTGGTCGAACAAATACCTTGTTCGTAAAAGCATTAAAATTAAGGTTTGTCTTATCTTGATTAACACATGAACTATATCGATATACGTACATATCAGAAATTTGGACTCACGAAACAAAACGATGAAAGGAAATTTCAAGATTTATCGTATAATTTTGATGACGGCTTATGTTGTTGTGCCGTTAGATCTTTAAGGTTTCATCTCAAAATCAATTGATTATGAAAAAAATAATTCAGAATCTATATATATGTTATTATTTTAAACTATCAAATTTCAATGTGTATTACATTCTCAACAATAGCAAGTAGAAAGTATCTAATTGTTGCAAATTTTCTCCTTGAGGATGATTAAGAATATTTTTTTATAGTAGTTATTGGCAAATCATGTAACTCCAGGGTTTGTAAACTTTTTTTTTCCTGAAATGACGGTTTGTAAACTTTTATAATATAGAGTAAGAGTAGATGCGAAAAGAAGATGATTTTTTTTTAAAAAAAAAAGAACCAATTGGTAAATTTAAAAGCCACATAAATAATTCTCAATTTAAAAGCCACCTTTTGTAATAACTTCTAAAAATGACATCAATAAATAATTCTCACAAATAAATAAGCCTTTAAGTGTGTTTTCGAGAGAATATACAAATTCACTTTAGATAATTATCCACAAATCAAGAAAATTCATGAAATAAATAGACTATCAAGTGTGCTGACCACAAAAATAATAACTATCTTACAATCATTGTAAAGATAAGATAATAATGATAGATAAAGGAAATTAGGAGATAATCGTGAGGATTAGGATCGTAGCATAAGAAAATTTTATGATGATAAAGATATTTCTTTACTTATCTTCCGAGCCCAATTTTCTAAAGATAAGATTATATTTGTACCATATAAAAGCCTATAAATTTAGGAGTCCAAAACATAAAATCCAAATCACATATCTCACAATATAATACGATTATTGTTATATTTTCTTTCAAATCTTGATTATCATCAGACGATCTCGTCATCTCAATTATCATTTAGGTCATCAGTCTATGTTTCTTTAATCTTATGATTGTTTTTTATACAAACAAAATCAATTTTCAAGAGACTACAAAGACACGATCACCCAAGCTAATTTAAATGATTTTGGCTTTTTTCACAAAGTAGTTTTACATATTTGGCGTGTGGGTGGTAAATGAAGCACATGTTAGAAATATACTATGGCAAAAAGAGAGGGGAAACACGTATCCCCGTACCTTGATACTCGTATAACTCATCGCGATCAAGAAATCTTTTTCTTCCCTTAAATAGTTAAGAAGAAGATTCAAAGATTGAAGGAAATCTTCCTCTTCTAAAACAAAATATCGGACAATCAAGGATCTGTAAGTCCGGTTGTGCATCCAAATTATAATAGTTTAACTGAAAACTTGAGAGAATAGATGACGTTTAATTTTATTTTTTTTTTGTGATGAGGATGTCCGGGCCACCTCGACCTTACTTGAACAGGATGACGTTTAATTTTATGTTTCTGTATTTACAGGACTCCGTTATATATTTACAACTCAACTCCTTGTTTTAAGGATACAATCTATTAAACATGGGAAGACTATATTCTCAGTCAATCAATCAGATTAAAATTATAACAATTTAATCAAAATTAGATGATTGATAAATATTCTTCAAATATTGCTTTTATTAACCTTATCATTTTAACGGGCGAAACTTTATCTTATTAGATTTCTCGAAATCGGAATGAGATAAAAGCTACATAGGCAAATATATTAAGCTCATAGCCAATAAGCATAAAACAGAGAACAGAGTGGTCCATGTCCATACGGCTGGGATGTATTGTTATTTATAATAAATAATATTTTTATTTATATGTTTTAATATTATTCGTACGATTAAATTTAAGAATAAACAGGGGATATTAAATCGTCTACGTTATAAGCCTAATATTTTCTATATATATTAACATAGAGACAACACTTTTGATATTCCAAATTACATATGTTGATTGTTTTATTTTAAATATAATCAAAAAAAACAATCAAAATATTTTACAAATGAGGTATAATCTTTTCCCAGTCAAAGTGAAGTGCAAAAACGCCCGCTAAAAAACCTTCTAATCTGTCTGCAGGTTTTGACGTATTCAGGGGATTAGGGTTGTGTTATTGTGTGGTTCTCGTTTTATTTTATTTTATTTTTTTGTTCTTGTTTCCTTGTGGGAATATGATGCTTGATCCTTCACATGGATCTCATGCATCACTGGTTGTAATTCAATTATCAAAAAACAATAATGAAACAGCTTTTATGTCTGAAGCAACAGCCCACCATTTGCCCACTCCGATTTGCTGTTTCCACACACAAGTTTTTCTTTTCTTTGTAAACTGTAGTAGTTATTGGTAAAAGTTTATGCATGTGTATTGTCAGGAGTCAAATGCATGCTGCTGCTGGTTAATTTTCTCCAAGTCTTCGACCCTTCACATTTCTCCAAGTTTTCTCTACCAAAGCACGAGCTAGTCAAGAGAAGTATAGTTTGCTAGTAGTACTTATTACTGAAGGCCCCATCTAGGTATGTGCTTCTTTTTGGTTCTAGTTTGGTGCTCAAGACTAGATTAGAAGAGTTTGCCTATCTATTTTGGTTGAGGTTTAATCTTCATCATGTCATGATCATGCCTAATATACTAAAGGAAAGACTACAACTAAAATAATCTCGTCAAATATATTATTTGGAAAAAAAATGAGATATTCAATCTTTTTTTTATTATGATACAAAATTATTGACGTTTGATATCCTCAAATAATATCGAATATTTGTAAGTTACTGTAAGCCTGTCCTCCTTGACTTACCATGCCTACTATGGCACAAGAATACTCCATTACCTTTAGGGTTTAGGGACTGATGTTCTTGTTAATTATTCCCTCCGTTCGAGAATAAATATTTTTTTTAATGTTTCTTAATAATTGTAACATATTTTATTTGAAAACATTTTATCTAAAAAAAATATAAAATCAATCAAACTTATCTATACCCATTATTTTCTCTTTACAGTAAATTCTACTATCTTAAAAAAAAATATTCTTTTTTTATCAAATTTCATAAAAATTTAACACACTCATAAAATTCTGTATCGATCAATTTATAATATTTATTTTGGGACGGAGGGAATATGTGTTAGAGACTCCGGTTTAACACGAACTCTCCGGGAGAGATCTTTATAGGTCCCTTTAGTTAGGTCTTTCATTCTCAAATGGTTATTCAGATAGGAAAGAAAACGGCTCAAAATTTTAACTTAACATTGTTCATTTGTTCTACATGGAATCGACATGTAATTCTGCCGGTCAATAGCGGTCTTTTTTGTACGTCTGAATTATTTTTTGTAGCGTATTTGTAGTTATGTGTGCCTTTCCTTTGCTTTGCTCTGTATCCTCGGAAGCAAAGAATTGTCTTGCACATAACAGAACAGATCCCCTCATGTAAGTGCGTGAGTGCATTAACGTTCATTTCTGTTCGATCCCATTTGGCTCTTTTCCTCTTCATGTGGGTTTTTTTTTTCTTAATTAGTTTCTTTTTACAAACAAATTTTTTCGTAAATAATTTAATTTTTAAATTAGGAATTTTCTTAAAATCTAACGAGAAAAAACGCCTTGCGCAGGGCGTTTTTATTGTGCCCAAAGATACAGGACGCCTTTAAAATGAAGAAGCAGGGCATCTTTAGTTCAGTAGAAGACGCATGGCGCCTTTGGTTTACTAAGAAAAACAAAGCAAACCACACCCACATAGTTAGATAATAATATTGTTATATTTTTGACCTATTAATATAACATAGCTAATAACATTAATATAATCAAAATAAACATTTTTTTTATTCATTACAAATACCTTAAACATACAGATAGTCTTACGGATGATAAGACATTGATAAGATAAGAGACAACACATAACACTTCTATAAATATAAAAATGTTGTGAATTATTCAAATATAATTATTTTTTTGAAAATAATGTATTTACATCTAAATCTATATATTTTTCTTTACATTTCACCTATTTTTGAGGCTATTAAAAGGGTTTATCTAATTAACTATTAATTAGACCTAATCATCTTAATTAGGTGTTGATTAATCATCTTAAATCCTATAAATAGAGCTCATTTGTAAGATGTTATGTACACATTTTTAAGAGAAGAAAACCTCCTTTTCTCTTTATATTCTCTCTCTAAAATAGTTTAATTACTTTGTTAATTTCGACATTTATCGTCCGACGAAATCAAACCGGATGTATCATCGACGAATCAGTTCAACCAGTTCAAACACTTGTTTTACAACACGTTATCAGCACCAGCATTTAACCAGTTGAGATCGAAAGGCAAACGAAGGAACTTTATTATGCCCGTATATTTTGATTTTATTTTGATCAATATCATAATAATCTAATTAAAATAATTATGGTTCCACCATCAGACGAAGCATCGTCTGTGTGGAAACCTATTAATAAGTTTCGACAAAATTATGGATCTATCGTCCGACGAAGTATCGTCTGTGTGGAAACTTATTATAATAGTAATCTAAAATAATTATTGGTTCAATCGCCGGATAAAGTATCGTCTATGTGAAAACCTATTAATTATTTTATATTTCATGTTGGTGCACTTGCTCCAAATGATGAGACTTAACTTTTAAGTTTTTCATTAAGGTATAATAAATAACGTAATGACTTCCAATAATGAAGAAATAACAAACTGAATTTGAAATATTCTTAACAAATTAATGTACTATTTATTATGACTAGTAGTTCTTAACCTTATAACAATCATTTTAATATGATGAATAATAAAATATTTTAACATATATGAGTTATCAGCTATTATATGATCTGGTTGATTTTTATTCACTTTTATAAATAAATTAGACAGCTTACAACAAATCGCAATATTATTGAAAAAATGACAATAACTGAAAATTTTATTACTACCATCAAACTGCTATATCCATATATCGAACAACGTAAATTTTTGTATATGATTTTTATTAAAAATTAAATAAAATTAATAAATTTATCACTTTGATGTGTTCAGAGAATTATGACAAACCTCACAAAGTTGGAATTCAAAGCACTAGACCTATCAAGAAAAAACTATCTATTATGCATTCTTGATATTAAATTACACCAAAATACAAATGGTCTAAACCATACCATAGTGGAGGACAATGAAACAACCCCACAAAAAAATGGTCAAGCACTGATTTTTCTGAGGCATCATCTCCATGAGGGGCTGAAATCTGAATATCTTATCGTAAAAAATCCATATGTGTCATGGATTACTTTGAAAGGAAGATTTGATCACAAGAAGTTGGTATTTCTTATAAATGCCAGGTATGGATGGCATACTCTGAGGTTACAAGATTTTAAATCCGTCCAAGAATATAATTCTGCATTGTTCAGTATTATCCAACGTATGAATTTATGAAGAAAGCCTATATCTGAGGAGAAAATGTTAGATAAAACATATTTCACTTTTCACCCCGCAAAATGCAACTCTGATGCATCAATATCGGATTCTGAAATTCACTGCTGAAATTCACTAAGTATAGTGAATTGTTTTCATTATTCCTGGTTGTTGAAAATAACCAGGAGTTGCTGATGAAAAAATTTCAGGCTCGTCAAGTTGATTCCGCCCCATTGCCTAAAGCAATGGTCACCAGAAGTGACAATTGGCGTGGAAGAGGACAAGGTCGTGGAGGCGTTCGTGGTCGTGAAAGATTCCACGATCGACGTTATAGTCTGATTGCAAATGTGAACCATCAGAAAGGGCAAGTTGACAATCAGGCACAAAGGAGGGGAAAAGCTCCATATAACAGACTCGAGAAAAATGACAAAGACAAGTGCTATACTTGTGGGATGGAAGATCATTGGTCCAGATCTTGTAAAACTCCCAAACACTTTGTTGATCTTTATCAAAACTCCATTAAAGATAAAGTCAAAGTGCTGGAAACAAACTTCACGGAAGATCAATCTCAACCAATTCCACCACCTGAAAAAATTTCAGATTTAGCTGGGTGTTTCAAGATTGAAATAAACGACGAAGATGCAAAATTTGAAACCTTTGAATGGTGGAAACACTATTCTAGTTCTTCTTAAAGTTTACTAATATATTTTCAATGTGCGTTCTATCTTTATTGTCTCAAACAATTTAATAAACTTTATATTAATAAAGTTTTTATTTACAGAATCGTCATGAAAGATATATGTATATTGTTGATTGTGCAACGACTTATAGAATCCTTCAAAGTAAGAAATATTTTTCAAATTTTAAAGATGGATGGAACAAATATTAATACAATCTCTTATACTTCAAAGATCATTGATGATTTTGAAAGTGCTAATTTTACATTATCAAATGGTACGCAAATCCATGTCAAGCATGCTTTATACTCCCAAAAGTTCAGAAGAAATCTTTTAAATTTTAAGGATATTCTTTTTAACGGTTTTCATTTGGAAAGTATAAATAAAGATGATAAACAATATCTTTATATAACGTCTTTTATTTCTGGAATCAAACAAATGCCTGAAAAACTTTTGACTTTTCCATCTGAGTTGTATTTTGTCAAAATCAAGGTTATTGAGTCATATAGTGTTATTGATTCAAAGTCCATTGGTCCTAACACGATTTTGTTATGGCACGAGAGATTTGGTCTTCCAGGTATTACGATAATACGTCGTATCGTTGAAAATACCAATTGTCATTCTCTTAAGAATCAAAAGGGTGTTTTAAAAAATAACAGCCATCCTTGTATTGCTTATTCACAAGGTAAGTTAACCACTAGACCTTTTTCATCAAAATTATCTTATGAGTCATCTTTATTTCTTGAAAGGATTCAAGGAGACATTTGTGGTCTAATTCATCAATCATCTGATCCATTTAGATATTTCCTGGTTTTGATTGATATTTCTACAAGATGATTTCATGTATGTCTCTTTTCTACTCGTAATGTTGTCTTTGCTAAACTTCCCACTCAAATAATTAAATTATGAGCTCATTTTTCAGACTACCACATCAAGTCTATTCGTCATGATAATGTTGGAGAATTCACTTCAAAGACATTTGATGAATATTGCATGTCAATAGGTATCTCAGTAGAACACTCTATTCCTCATGTTCATACACAAAATGGTTTAGCCGATTCATTGATAAAAAGAATGCAATTGATTGCTAAACCTCTACTCATGAAAACAAAATTGCTTATCTCTGCTTAGGGACATACGATATTACATGTTGTAAATCTTATTCTCATTAGGCCAACGACTTATCACAAGTTCTCTCCATTACATCTTATAAAAGGTAAAGAACCAAATATTTCTCATCTAAAAATTTTTGGATGTGCTATATATATTAATATTGCACCACCACAACGTACTAAGATGAGTCCACAAAGAAGACTTGGAATTTATATGGGTTTTGATATGTCTTCTATTGTGAGATAACTTGAAGCTCTTACTGGAGATCTTTTCATGACACGTTTTGTAGATTGTCATTTTGATGAAACTTTATTTTTTACTTTGGAAAAAATAATATTTTATTTAAACCAAAGTTAGAATTTTCTTGGGAGGCAATGGGATTACATGGATTAGATATACGTACAAATCAATGTGAAAATGAAGTAAAAAGAATCATTCACTTTCAAGTTATTGCAAATCAAATACGTGATGCTTTTAATGATGCAAGTAAAGTTATGAAGTCGCATATATCTGCAGTAAATGCGCCATCAAGAATGGACGTACCTCATGAGAAGGATGTTATTAGAGACCTTACTAAAGCTCATATTCTTGATGATTAACCACGCTTGAAGCGTGGAAGACCAACAGGTGCAAAAAATACTACACCACGAAAAAGAAAAAAGGTAAAAATAGTATCTCAAATGTCTCATAAGAGACAGAGATCTCAGAGAAGGAATTATCCCCTGAAGAGGATAATGTCCTTGATAAGTTTGCACACCTGAAAATCAAAAAAACCTCGATCAATTATGTACATACAAATCAAATATGGGATCGAGAAGATGTCATTGTTGATGACATATTTGCATATGCTATTATATCAGAAATCGATATGTCTCCTAAACCCACAAGTGTTCACAAATGTAAACAAAGGGAGGATTGGCGAAAATGGGAAGATGCAATAAAGGTAGAATTGATATCTTTATTTAAAAGTGAGATGTTTGGGCATGTAGTTCCAACACCAAATGACATTATCCCTTTTAGAAATAAATGAGTTTTCATTCGAAAACGAAACGAAAAGAATGAGATTGTGAGATATAAGACTAGATTAGTAGCCCAAGGATTCTCACAAATACCCGGTGTAGATTATGAGGAAACATATTCTCCAGTAATAGATGGAATCACTTTTCGTTTTCTCATTGGTTTTACAATCATAAAAAATCTTGAAAGCAAACTCATGGATCATGTGATGGCATAGTTATATGGATCCCTTGATAAGGATATCTATATGAGGCTCCCTGAAGGATTAGATAGGCCAGAGATACAAAAATCCGATCAATTATACTCAGTTAAACTACAACGGTCATTGTATGGTTTAAAGCAATTTGGTCGTATGTGGTATAATTGACTCAATAAGTATCGGATTAAATTAGGATACAAGAATAATGATGTATGTCCATGTGTCTTTATAAAAAAATCACAAGATGATTTTGCTATCATCGCTGTGTATAAGGACGATCTCAATCTTGTAGGTACTGCACAAGATCTCACAAATACAGTCTCACTCATTAGGAGTGAAATTAAAATAAAAGATCTTGGCAAGACTAAATTTTATCTGAACATAAAAATTGAACACTTAGCAAATGAATTTTTTATCCATCAATCGTTATATACTAGAAAGGTCCTTTCTCAATTTTATATGGATAAAACCTATCCCTTGATATCTCCAATGATTATTAGATCATTAGATATCAAAAGAGATGAGTTTCGACCTTCAGAAAAGGGAGAAGACATCTTAGGACCAGAAATTCTTTATTTAAGTGTAATTGATGCACTTATGTATGTTACTAATTGTATAAGGCTGGACATTGCTTTTGCGATTAACTTACTAACAAGACATAGTTAAGCTCCGACAAGAAGACACTAGAATAGAATCAAGCATGTCATGCGATACCTTCGTAGAAGCGTTGATATGGGGTTATTTTATTCAAGAGGAGTGAAATCCACATTAGTTGGATTTGTAGATGCTGGGTACTTGTTGGATCCACACAAAGCAAGATCACAAACAGGTTATGTGTTTATTTTTGAAGATAGCATAATATCGTGAAGATCGGTGAAGTAGACTCTTACAGCAACATCTTCCAACCATTTAGAGCTTATTGCAATGTCGAGACTAACCGAGAATGTGTGTCACTGATATCCATGATACAATATATACAAGAGTCATGTGGGATGTCTTCACTTAGTGAAAAAACCTATAATCTTATATGAAAATAATACACCTTGTGTTGCACAACTCAGAGAAGTTTACATCAAAGACGACAGAACAAAGCATATATCATCAAAATTTTTTTGGTTATATGATTTTCAGAAGGATGGGATCATCGATGTACGATAAATTCACTCAAGTGATAACTTGACAGATTTATTCACAAAAGTATTAGAGGGAGCAACCTTTATGAAGCTCAGACACAAGATAGGAATGAGAAGGCTTAATAATCTTTTTGAACAAAATTTCAATGTTTAAGGGAGTTTTGCTTGAAGGGGAGATTATACTCTTTTTCCTTCGTCAAGGTTTTTATCTCACTGGGATTTTCCTGATAAGATTTTAATGAGACAATCTTAATAGGTGATAAATACATCAAGGGGTAGTGTTATAAATTATTCAAATATAATTATCTTTTGAAAATAATATATTTATACCTTAACCTAGATATTTTTCTTTACAACACCTACTTTTGAGACTATTAAAGAGATTTATCTAATTAACTATTAATTAGATCTAATCACCTTAATTAGGTGAGAAAATTAGATGTTGATTAATCATCTTGAGTTTTATAAATAGAGCTCATTTGTAAGATGTTATGTGTATATTTTTAAGAGAAGAAAACCTTTTTTTTCTCTTTATATTCTCTCTTGAAAATAGTTTAATTACTTTATTAATTTCGATGTTTATCGTCCGACGAAATCATATCGGATATATCGACAAATCAGTTCAATCCATAAAAACATTTGTTTTACAGCAAAAAACTATTTTTAACAGGGAAAAAAAAACTTAAACAGAAAATGCTTAACCAATACCGATGGCTATTATGCCCATGGAAACGAGTCCGAAGATGATTTGTTGGATCTGAGCGAATCAGAGCAAAATATGTAACAAGAAGCGTTCCATGGGCCAATGCTTCTGTTTATATGAAGGCTTGAGTCCAATTAATGACAAGTCCAAAGGAATTAAGGCCCGTTTAAAGTCGGACCATGAGCCCAAAAATTTAACCGGTGTATGCAAGATAACCTTCAAATTGTGGTCATTAGATAACCTTCATATTCATACGTCTTAGTATCTCACCTTCCCTTTAACCTGAACAATTTCAAAGGTGTTGTAAATATAATGAATATTATTAAATATATCTTATGATATATTTAACGTAGATGATTTTATATCATCTTATTTTTTAGAAAGATATATTTGATGTATGATCTATATCTCTATTTATATAAGGAGAGGTTATGTATTGTTTATTATGATTAACAAGAGATCCATAGTTCTTCCTATATGCTCTCTCCATGAGTTTCTCTTATTCGTTCATTGAGTTGATTTCATCAATCATAGATTACATATTTTACAACACGTTATCAACACGATACTCGATTGATTGGGAAAATTGCTTGAATCAAATGTGGATCAAGAACAAGCCATCACCGAGCATTGGTAGAATTGCAACATAACCATAATTTTTATTCAAAGTGACAATTCTTGACTCAAAACACAACCTTTTAGGCCTCATTTATTACACAGATGGGATAAGACCGGATAAATAATGAGGAATGATTAATCCATTCATTATTAATAATGGAATTACTTATATCATCATGTCTTTCACAAGCAATGTTTGGTACAAATGGGATTATAACACTAAAGTTCAACAAAAATCAATTTATACTATGGTCGGACGGCTGCGTGGGTAGGGACATATGTGGTGGTGGATGGTCGGGCGATTGCCGTCCGTCGACTGACGGTCGATGATCAGCGGTCGACGGTTGAAGGTCTGCGTTCCACGATCAGGCGACAGCACGAGGGCGACGGTCGGCTTTCGGAGATCGACGGGCCGATATTTGACGGTCGGTAATAAATAGCTGTACATGAACTGAGTCGGGTTGAGTTTTGACGAACTCGAGTCGAACTTTTATTATTCATTTCGAGTTCGAGCCGAACTCGATTGGTTTGTCGGGAAGTAGTCGAAATAGAATTCGAGTCATATCTGAGTCAATCTCGAATATTATGAATCAAATTAAGTTTATGGAGCATTTTAAAAAATAAAAATTATGATATTAATATGTTTTACACGTCAAATAGTAAAAAATTCAGGTTATAATATAAAGTTATGAGTTTAAACAAAATAAAAACGTCATTACTATAGACTCTTAATGCATAATTATAAGAAATTGAATTTTTTCTTTTATCATGTAATATTTTAATTATATCTTTATTTCTCAAATTCCATATACTTATTGTTATGAATGAAAAAAATCAACTTTTGAAAAAAAAAATAGTCGAACTCTTCGAGTCGAGTCAGGTCGAGTCGAGTTTGAGTCGAATTTCAAAAGCTCACGATTTTACAAGTCGAGTTCGAGTCGAACTTAGTAATTTATCAGATCCAAAAATCGAATATTATCGAGTAATTTTTTATTTTCGAGTCAAGTTGAACTCGAACTACTCATGAGTAGTTTGGTTCGTGTACAACTCTAAATGGGCGATCAACGGTCGACGGTCCATGGTCAGTGGTCAACGGTCTGCGATCTCGGTTGTCGGTCAGCGGTTGACAATCAACAGTGGGCTACGTATGGTCGACTGTCGACGTTGGGCGGTGGGCACTTCTGCGTGGGTGGTAGGATGATTACAACGGTTTAATAAAGATGTTTAAGTACTTATCCCCACATGTGGGATTAATAATACCATATGGGGAGATGAGATTGATAGTGAAAAAATTAAAGAGGTTATTCTTCTAAGTGGGATTACTAATCTAAGTATTATTTTTTCTACCAAACCATGGAATTAGCAGGATTACTTATCCAGTATTCTTTTTTCCTGTATATCAAACATGACCTTAGAGGATCGTTGTTACTGTAATCAAATAAGACTCTTTATTTACTCAATATGTTCTAAGGTTGATGTGGATCATAATCATATTATCTATCGTTCTTTTGCATTTCATTATGAACTATATGAATCTGTATGTATTGACTTAGTGATGAAGTATATGTTCGTTTATGCATATACTAACAAGTGAGTTAGTCTTATTGAATTTGTAATTAACATTGTACATACATTTTGTTCGAAATATAGATCACTAATAAGTATTTCCTTCATCCTAATATACATAAAACATTTTTCTTATTGAACTATTCCAATTTACTTATAATATTTTCAATTTTGATAATCTTTTCACATAAAAAAAAATACCAAAATAATCACCATCTCCTATAGTATTCTACTATCTTTTTTTATAACTGCTACATCAAACCTCACTATCACTAAAAAAATATTCTTTATTGATCAAAATCCACAAAAATTCAACACATACATTAAATTCTTTATCGAATCAAATAATTGTATCTAAATTGGAACGAAGATCATATATCTTTAATATGAAAGCAAGACTCTTAGTTGTGTTTCTTTCTTAATTTGATGCTTGAGAAGAAATTATGCTTTTAAGTTGAACATACAATATCAATATATATACAATGGTCGATACAATATCAATATATATATTCTAAATAAACAAACTCAATGTGAAGGAATGAATGATATTGAGGGTATTTTAGGAATTTTCAGAATTGATAAGAGATATTTTTTACATTATATTTAACCGTTTAATGCATCATTATTTGTTTTTATTGTCTTTATTAATCAAGAAATCGTCAAATTTCAGTTACACTCATCGTTGAGCTGTCTCTCTCTCTCTCCCCCTAATCACTTCCGCTCATTTATCTCAGAGGAGTGCTAATCACCCCCTTCATATAATACAACCCCACCCTATTTTTTTCTTAATTTCAAAACTATCCTTTATCACATTATAGTTTTTTTATTTCATGTAAATTTCAACTTTCAATATTTTTTATTTTATGTAACATTAAAAAAAAATATTTGTAAACTACTTAACGATATCTATCAAATGAATCTAATATTGAATATGAAAATTAAAGTTGTGAATTATATTTACAAAACTATAATTTAATTCATATCTATAGCTTTCCTTGTCTTAAAAGAAATGGCGCTCTGAGAAATATGAAAAAAATTAATAATATTAGAATATGTAAAAGATGAAGGAATATGAAAAAATTCACAAGACAATACTTGACGGAATCTAAGAATAATGTACATGATCAATATATATTTGTATATTTCAGGTTTGTATTGAATATTTATTTTTCATATATAAATAAAATATTTTTTCATTCATTTTATAATCATATTAGTTTGGTTTTAAATTTTATTTCTATGTTAATGTATTTATAGTTTTATTAGTATATATTTATTTTTATATCGATATCATCATGAACTAATTTTAATATTATTAATATTATTTCATTATTTATTAAATTTATAACATCCATAATTATTATCATTCATTAATTATTATTAACATTTATTTGGTTTAATATTATATTACTAATTAAGTAAATGATGTGTGTGTGGGTTGGGGGGAGGGGTGGTTTAGCTGGCAAGGGGCTGGGAAGTGAGGTAAGGGTTAGGGATAATATGGACTTTTTCTTGGAGGGGATGAGAGGAGGGGGGGGAGGGGGGGTTGAGTAGCAATTTTCTTTATCTCTCCTCAAATCCTATCAAAGCGAACTCAACAGTCATTCATCATCTCATCCTCACATTTTCCAAAATCACCAACGAATTGCTCCAGATCTGGTGGTGAAGTGAAGTGTGTAGTTTCTCTCTCGATCTTCGACGATGGCATATCGAAGCTGCTGATTGTGATTGTGTTTGTTCTCGATCTCATTGCGTTCGGGTTTGTCGTCACTATCGAGCAACATGATCTATCTATCTGTGTCTTTCTGTTTCTTGCTTTTCGTTCTTATTTGGTGAAATGATGTTTGGTAGCGATGCATCAATGGAATTGCGATGGCGTGGTGATACTTCGATATGGTTTATTAGGGTAAATTGAGAGAATGATGTTTCTTGAAGTTTGTGATCTAAGATTATGTATGTGTGCGATTGGTTGGGGATTGGAATGGTTTGCTTGAGATGTGTTGATGTCTCATCTAGCTGTGTTGAATCAAATGAGTGATACTGCTCGATGAGATGTGAAAGTTTGAGATCTGAATGAGATGGATGGAAAATAAGTAGCATTAACCCTAGATCTGATCCCCTATAACAAAGTCCGAATTAATGTTAAACGATTTGTTGGTATGACTAGTTTAGACTCTTTGTTGGATTTGTTTGCTAATTCTTAATCCAAATGCCATGATCTTGGGGATTTATGATGAAACTAGTCCTCAGCACTTCAAGTGTGATCCAACGGGCCAATTTTATGGTCACAAGGTTAAAAAAACTATTACTGCCCTCTATTTATCTTTCATTCATGTTGTTAAACTTATAAGTTGATTTTTAAGTGTTTTTAATTCAGTAGTCAGCTTGTAGAGTTTATGAGGATGAGAGAGTGATCAAGATAAGACACTTTATTAATATTGTGTAAATGATACAACACTCACACCTCTAAACTTCTTGACTCAATGAAAACACTACACACTTTGTGGACACAACTCACTCTTACATCTTGAAGACTCTTACTTGTCTTAGATGATCTTACAACAATGTCATATTTCCTATTTATACTACTTACCTTCTCAAATGGATGGTAAGGATTAAAATGATCTAACGCTTAGGAGAGATTCTTTAGAGTTCTCCAAGAATGGTATGAGTATTCCCTTGGATATTTACATGAAAAATTCTAGACAATATTTTAAAACTTACATCATAAAATCTAGAGAAAAATATCTAAGGGTAAGTTTAGGACTTAAGGCTTGGGCTTGATTTTGGATTTGGGATTGGGTTGGTGTTGTAAACCTTAACACTCCTCCTCAACACCAATCCTTCATGCTTCCATCCCAAGTAGCCCACGAAACTCTTCGAACATTGCTTGGCTGAGTCCTTTGGTGAATGTATCCACTAGTTGATTCTTTGTATTAATCGGCACCATCTGCACTTCCTCTTGTAGCACCTTCTCCCTTAGAAAGTGATGATGCACTTTCACATGCTTTGTTCTTGCATGGAAGACAGGATTTTTTATCAAGCATATAGCTGATAGATTATCGCAATATAACAGTATCTTATAGTCAACTGGTTGACGTAGATCTTCTAGTAATTCCTTCAGCCATGTACTCTCTTGAGCTGCCACAGCTCCCGCTCGATACCCTGCCTCTTTTGTCGATAGAAACACCGTCGCTTACCTCTTACTGCACCAAGACACTACTCCTGAGCCAAGGCTAAATATGTATCATGTGGTTAAACTTCTTTTCTTCTTTTCTACTCATGTATGATAGACCAAGATCAATAGTGTCTTTCCCAAATCTCAGGATCCATCGCATAGCTTCCATGTGAGGCTTCCTTGGACTTTGCATGTATCGACTTACTATTCCCATAGCAAAGGATATTTCAGGCCGAGCCATAGTTAGGTAGATTAGACTACCCACTAGCTGTCGATACATGATAGGATCCTTCAGCTCCTCGCCTTCATATGCGCATAACTTAGTTTTTTTCTGCATTGGCATACCAATCGATTTGTAGTGAAGCATTTCAAACCTTTGTAGGAGATCCTTAGCATATTTTTGTTGACACAAGAATATACCTGTAACGCCCCGAGTTTTCCGATCTTTTTCTAGAAAACCTCCGTAGCATTACTGCCGCTAGGGTCCTACAATCCCTAGCCAGACAATTCAACTTAACCGGGTTTAGAATAAATACTAA